>JZKD02S1953787.1:55925-66695 GCA_000966675.3 Picea glauca
TTGGATTGTTTTAATGCAAGATTTTACTTTCTCATAGTGGTTTGTTGTTTACCTTTTTGTCGTGTGTTGTTGTAGATGTTTTTAAAATGCTTTCATTAGATTTAATTTATGCACTTTCATGCTTTCATAGATTAATTCTAGATTTCATGCTTTCGTAGTTAGATTAAGTTTTTGTTTTCATAGTTAGATTATGTCTCATTTGATTTCGTAGATTCAATTTTAGTCTCAAGTTTATGTAGCATTAGGATAGTTTCCTTTCATAGATTAGTTGCATATTTTGTGCTTTCTTAGATTTAGATTCAATGATAGTAGTTTAACATGTTTCTTTTCAATCATTAGCATAGATTAGAAATCCTCTTACCCTGCATTTACTTTGCGTACATCTCATAAGATTACGACTCCGGATTAATAATTTATGTCGCAATTACTATCATATAATTCGCTCGACAACACCTACAGTTGAGATTCAAGACATATTTTCTACTTCAGTCTGGTACCATGATATTGTTTCTTACCTCTTGACTCTTCAATGTCCCAGTGAACTAACCCCATCTAAAGCTATGACATTGAAGCTACATGCTATAAAATATTGTATTATAGACGAAAAATTATATTGGAAAGATCCCCTGGGTTTCTTGCTGAGTTGTTTAGTCGAGACCGAAACTAAAAAGGTTATAAATGAGTTCCATGAGGGAGTGTGTGGAGGACACCACGCTTGGCGAGCTACAACTTATAAAATCTTAAGAGGTGGATATTACTGGCCCAAACTATTCATAGATGTAAACACCAAAGTCCGAACTTGTACTCCCTGTCAGTTGTTTACAGGTAAACAAAAAGTCTCAACTTTACCTCTAGTTCCAGTTAAAACTGAAGCTCCTTTTCAACAATGGGGCCTTGATTTCATCGGAGAAATTCATCCACATTCTAGTGCTCAACACAAGTGGATTCTAACTGCAACGGACTATTTTACTAAGTGGGTGGAAGCTATTCCCACGAGAAATGCGACTGACTCGGTAGTTCCAGATTCGGCTGTCCTCGAAAGATAGTCACCGAGAATGCGCAAGCGTTTAAATCAATGGCTATGATAAGATTTTGCCAAAAATTTAACATCATATTAGGACACTCCACAACTTATTATCCACAAGGTAATGGTTTAGCTGAGTCATCTAATAAAAGTATGATAACCGTGATAAAAAAGGTCTTGACTGAGAACAAGAAAGCGTGGAATATCCATTTGAAATACGCTCTATGGGCTAACAGGATAAGTACCAAAAGGTCAATTGGGATTTCCCCTTTTCAGATGGTATATGGCACTGATGTCATTTTACCAATCAATCTTTCTCTGCCAGTAATGAAACTTTGGCAAGATTCAAATGAAGAACCTAACGACATTACCAGGAGGGAAAACCAGCTGGTTGAAGTTCAGCAAAATAGAGCTGAAGTAAACGAAAGGCTGCAGAGATATCAGGATAAAATGAAGGCTTTATTCGATCAAAAAGCTAAGGATAGAGATTTCCTCCCTAGAGATCTGGTACTAAAATGGGAATCCAGGAGAGAATACACTGGCAAACACGACAAGTTCGATTCAATCTGGTCTGGCCCTTATAGAATTTTGGCCTCAGAGGGAAAAAATGATTTTTCATTAGAAAATCTCGATGGAGATATTCTTAGAGCCCCTGTAAATGGGCGATACCTTAAACACTACATGCAGTAATATGTTTCCGAACCCTCATTGTACATACCGATTTGTTTTCTTGTTTTCATTATATTTACATTTCCTTTGGCAAGTTTTATTTTGCTGTAAAAAAAAAATGTAGATACAAAACAGTCCAAAATCTAGCAGTCCACAGGAACTTTATGATTTGTATGAGTCTCTAACAGTTATTATGCCATTTTAATTGTAGGAAAATTATTGAAGATCCAAAAGATCAATTACACTAAAAGGGTAACCTCCATGAATAATCATGATAAATACTTCCCAAAAAGGTAATAAGTAAATGATCTTCTGGTTGAAAATACAAAGAACAATCAAGGTATGAAATCTGAACTGAAAATGCGGGTTAAAATGTCTTAAGGGACACCGATGAGTAATACAGTAATTTCGGGTAAAAAAAATAAAAATAAAAATAAAGTAATTGCTTGTACTACTAAGTTACTGAAGCTTTTTTACCTTTCCTCCTTGATTATGACTAAACCTGCTCTTCATCTAACCCTGGTTACTTTCCCATCAATCTCTGGAGGAAAGAAAGGTCTCATCTCAACTTCAGAAGTGTTCAGACTAACTTTCAAAACAAATATAGGCAAATTTCTATGTTTCTCCTAAACTTTGGCTGAATCAGAAGTATGTCCGGGCTAATCCCAACCTCTTTAATCATTCCAACAGGAATAAACTGATCATTTTCGCTCGAGGAAAGTCCCTAAGAAATATTAATGAGTTTCCCTCCAATTTCTCTCTGAAGCCAAAAGTGTCTGAAAGCCAGAAAGGAGATTAACCTAGAGCTATTTAAATAAGTTGATAGACCTCTACTGTATAATAAATTTAAAAAAAATAAAAATAAAAAAAATAAAAATTTAGCAGACATTTTTTGAGTATATTACATACTGATTGATTGCCCACTTCATAATAAAATATATATAGACAGATGGTGAAAGGAAATTCATTATTGATTGCCCCCATCTAGTCTAAAGAGATGATGAAATGAAATTCATTATATGATTGCCCTCATCTCAGCATTTAAATGCTAGAAAATAATGAAGTGGTGTAAGGAAATTCAATGCGGAAAATCTGATAACTTAACCGGGGTACTGAACAGGATCGCTGGCAGTGAAGCAATATCTACATATCTGACAAGGATGTTATACACGAACTGTAAGATGCTCTGGTAAATTTTCTTCTTTCATGCTGGACGTACACTATAAGCTTATGGAATCCCCTAATTTAAAGAAAGATGGAATCACTTTACCTCGATGCAAATTCCATCACATAAAACCGGATGGAATGATTAATTTGGTTTTGATTATCTTGCACAAATCTGAGGTCGGTTTTAGAAAGGGAATCTATGAGAGCCTGATTCGAGCTTGTCGAATGTTTTAGTTTTGAAATTTTTTCCAAGGTGAAGGTTTAGATCATTTTCTTCCTGGTTGATTTTTTTCTCCAGACATGTTTTACAGACTGGAATGAATGACCCCGTTTACCCAATAAAGGCACTAAGTCTACACGTTCTCCTCATCCCACAAGGAGACGAGGTCCCTAATTGGAGCCTATGTTGAAATAAGGTATGGATTTTTATCTCTAACCAAAGACTTCGTATTTTCCTAGTATGGAGCCGCCCTAATTTTGAAAAAAAAAGGGGGGACAAAATGTAACCTTTCGCGATTTGGAATTCGACATTTCATAAAGCAGTCATTCCGAAGTTCACAACTCCAAAATCTCGGTGCCGAATTTCCGAAAGGGGTTTTATTTAAAAAAAAAAGAAAAAAAAGGGGGGGCAAATGAATGTTATAAATCTTAATGTGCTTATTCACAAAGTACCTTTTAAGTGTGATTAATTAAACCCTTAATCACGATTAGTGAATCTTAAATCTTTCAGAGTTTCGGGTTTCCTAGTAACAAAGCGCTCTTGAAATATAGGCCTACGAATTCCCGATTCCCGATTTTCGAAAGTCTTAATCACGACTAATCTTGATTAATTAAGGTTTTAATATAGATGATTAACGTTTGATTTAAGCTATTTGCTTTTCACATTCAGGGGTTTCATATGACATATCTCTTGGGTACGTGATCCCCGAAACTACGAAATGCGAAATCATAAACTCTAAAACAAAGTCTTAAACTTGAATTAAGTCATTTAAAAACATGATTAGTAATCACTAAACTTCTTTCGGGTTTCGGGATTTGGCATTTTAAGAAACAGTCATTTCGAAACTCCAAGTTGAAATTGCCAATATATGATAATATCCGTAACAGGACGAATTAAGATTTTTAAGTTTAAATGCATATCTTTGAGCTCATCTTCTTCATTTAAAACATTAAAGTCTTACTGCATGTCTCAATACGCCCATTAAAGGATGAGTTAAATAACTACAGCTCTGCATTTCGAATTTTATTCTTAACTTTTACAATCACGAGTGAGTTGTCGGAGAAGTGGTTTGCCCGAGGTATTACTAGGAGAAGAATCAGCTCAGCCTCCAAAACAAGGAAGCATGCCCCCAGGTTTTGGATCAGGAGGGCAGGATAAAGAAAATACAAAGAGAATTCCATAAGAGACCGAAGAGTCTCCACGAAAAACAGAAGGACAAAAGGAAGAGAACTCAGGAATGGAAAAAGGGTCTCAGACACCCCCAGTGTCTGATAAACCAGATTTCCCTTCATCATCCACAATTCATGGTGATACCCCCAAAACAATAGATGAGGTAAGATATACAGAACTAGGTGCTCCCATCGCCTCTTTGACTCCATTACAATCCACTTTCGGTTTCCCCCAGCTGGGAGCCCTATATGTTAGTGACCTTGAGCCCATCTCTAGAGAAGAGATTCCTCCATCTGATTATTTTTCCAGTAAGAAGAGAAAGGCAGTGTTGAAGCAGGAAATGCATCAAAGGGAAAATGCCATGGTAAAGAAGTACAAAATCATAATAGACGGGCATAATTTGGAGGAAGAATATTTCACTACCGAAGTAGCTGGTTCTATGGGAGCATTAGCCACAACTAACCAGTTCATTGTTGAAAATATGAAAGCACGTCTAAGACAGAGAAACCTCATGATAGCTAAAATACAAGGCCAATTAAAGGAGAATGAAAAAAGGATTGAAGAAGGTATAAATAAAGGTTTGGACCAAGCCAGAGCCCGGGATAAGCAAGAGATTCAGTCCCTGAAAACAAGCCTCAACGAGATGGAAGAGAGAGTGCAGACCAGTCAAATGCAAGAAGAAATCATAAATCAATTGCAAACAAAATTAAAATCCATTGAAGATCTAGTCATAGATCTGAATTTTTTCCAGGCCCAGTCACTGGAAGTGCATGCAGAGCTAGAAGTTGAACAACAAAAGTTGATTTCCAAGATAGAGATCCTCCAGAATTGCTTCCATGAAGCAAGCAATTCCTTTGATAACATCATCCTGAAGGAAAAAGAAGCTAAAGCAACAAGGGTTGCTCTTCAAAGGGCAATCATATGTTCAACGAACGAAGAGACATCCAAAACTACAAAATTATCAGCCATAGAGCAAATCAGAGGTGACATTATGCTCAAAGTATGGGAAGCCAACATAATGGAAAACAAAAGAATAGTTAAAGAAATCAAAGACGACTGCGAAGAGGTTTTCGATCTCTTAGACAAAGGGTCATTAAACATCAAAAAGGACAATTGCACAGGGCTTCTAGGGAAGATAAATATTGCGAGACACCAATTAAAGTTTAAAGAATATCTAAGTGAGATCCAAAGGGAGATTTCACAGCTAAAAGAAATGGATGTCACCTTAATCAATAGGCTGTTGATTCAGCCCAACTTAAAATTGCAGTCAATAAAGTTTGCAGATAAAATAGTTGAAGACTATTTCCCAAAGATACAGAGAAAGGTATATCTATTTGAAGCAAAGGAGTTTCCAGAGCCTCCCAAAACGTCTGCACCTTTCCTCAAAAAATGCATCGAATGTGTCAGAGCAAAAGAAGGAGAGTATTCAACATAGCAATAAAGTACCAGTTTGAAAAGTGTAGCTATAAAAATAAAAGAAAGATAAAGAAAATCATGTAAAACAATTTTCATCTTATTTACTATAAATAGTTAGTTCCTAGAAATTAGAGATTCCCCAACTGCCAAGGATTGGAAATTTTGTATAAATGTAAATTTTTAGGACTAAGAAAAGGCTTTTTGGTGGCCATTGTATGACATAAAATTTTTGCAGTGATTAATAAGAATGCAAAGCAGAGATTCCAGATCTTGTCAATCCTGAGCTATGTGTTCCCTTTGTTTTTGCTCATAGCATTTTTTCTTAGGTGTATCTTTGATGAAATTTTAACAATAATTTAGCATAATATTTACTACTGGTTCAAAGTCATCAGGTTATCTAATTATTTACAGTTTTTCCTCTGTACCTGCTATCAGTAGTTTCAAGACCTGTAGATTATTTAGGATGAAATGGTTTGTGTTTCATTACAGTCCTATTGTCTTTCATCTTTCCTCATTGCAAAGTGAGATTCTTCCATGAACGATGCCTCAGTTTTGTTAAACGATTTTGTGTTTTTCACTCATCACTATCATGTCTTTAAAATCTAACTCAGGAATAGGAAACAACCTTTGATCTATTGAATATTAATATGTGTTTGAAAATTTTCTCTTATAATCAAAATCAGAAAGCAACACACTTGATTGAACAAAGTTTTAGACCTTCTTCCAACTATTATCCCTCATGACTGTGCCTGCCTTAAGACAGCCTAATGTAGAACCCGACCTTTCTAATCAGACTAGCATTGCCCTAAATTTATTTAACACTATCTTGCAAACAACTAACACCTGGGTCGAATTGGAACGTTCATGGGCAGCCATTGAATGGGACATAAGCATTCAAGAAAACTGGGAAGATCAACAGAGACAGTTAAGGAACCAACCATAGTGGTTATCCTTCAAAGTTGAATTTGTCTACCTTAACTTTCTTTACTCATATCAGATGCTTTGATGGTATACTTTAGAGCCTTAAAGTATAAACTCAGGAACAACAATATTCACCCATGGTTTTTTTTGTAGCCCGTGGTATTTGAAAAACAAAACATATAACAATTAAATAATGAAAAGACATGAAAAAATAACAATTAAATAATGAAAAGACATGACTCCTACAAGGACCTCGTAATTACTATATATACGGGCCCCTCATTGTAAAGGAGATCATTATTCCATTCATAATGTAGTTCTAAATATTCTTCCATTTAATAAAAAAGTTTATTTCTTACCATATTATTTTCCTTATTTGATTTTATCTCATTTACTCTATTTTATCACATTGTTTGCCTACTTTTCCCATTTCGTTCCTTTTACAATCTCGATCAGTGGCATAAGAGCACTCTACTCCTTGTCGTTCTTAGTGCTTGTCCCTGATGAGGTTAGGGTATAGATAGTTGGGTCTCGAGCTTGTTTCTCCCTAGGACAACCACTCTCGCCTGCCCAAGCAACCTCCCATGGTGGAAGAAAGGAGGGATGACGAAGAAGGAGG
Organism: Picea glauca; assembly: GCA_000966675.3. Classification (NCBI taxonomy): domain Eukaryota; kingdom Viridiplantae; phylum Streptophyta; class Pinopsida; order Pinales; family Pinaceae; genus Picea; species Picea glauca. Next base: position 63,132 of record JZKD02S1953787.1, read on the forward strand.
TCTTGTCAATCTATTACTTGAAGAAGACCTCACGTGACAGAGGGAGGAAATGATGGAGAAATTGTCCCAAATACTTTGACGACTGCCGATAAAAATAGACACATCTTCATCAAACATCCACTTTGGAAGCACCACGCCTTTCAAGGTACAAGTTAATTTTGATATTTCTGTGTTTGAAGGTCAGATATAGGCAAATGCTTTGGAAAAGTGGTTAAACTTACTAGAATTTTATTTCTCTATCAACAATTTTTCCAATAGAGAAAATATCACCTTTGTGCTCCTTAAGGTTGTCCCCCATGTCAAAAATTCATGGGAAACTTACTATGAGAAAAATTCCATACAGGAGTCTGGAATGTTTGAAGCCGAACCCACTTGGGAATTTTTTAGGGATTTCATTAAGGAACAATATTACCCTGTTGGAAACTATGATGACTAGTACATGAGATGGACCACACTGCGTCAAGAGAGGGGCCAAATAGTGCCATATTTCACAAATAAATTCCATACCTTGTGCACCAAGATGGGTATCAAAGAATCTGAGCGACATCTGGTTCTAAAATACCATGGGGTTCTACAAAGGTATCCAAACAGAAATGGAGTTTCTGGACATCTCGTCACTAGGAGCTACTTGTTGATATGATGTCAAAATAGAGCAGAAATTTAAGCAACAGAACAAGCAGGAGTTCAGGTCTACAAATCCACAACAACTGAAGTATGGTAAAGGAGACCCTAACTCACATAATGGACAACCTCAAGAAAACCAATCCAAGCCATAGAAAAAGAAGGGTAACGAGAAGACGAAGAAGGACACTGGAACGTGGCATGACTTCCACAAAATCCCTTGGCACAATACCGATAAATGTCACTCAAAACAACCATTGGTGGCTGAACTCAAAGAAAAAGAATCGAGCCTCGACTCAGAATCTGATTCAGAAAACAATAAAAGAAAACAAATCATTGATGTATAACTCACTGCTACAATCATGACCACAACAATCCAACCAAAAGAACCAGAGGAGCCTGAAGGAGGGGGAGCGACTCTTCCATTCATAGATGTGGGTGAAGGGGACCCCTCTACATTTTGTTGTTGATAGAGAAAGACAAAAGAACTTAATATCAATAGAGGTCATCAAGAAGTTGGAATTTCCTACAACACCACACTTGCAACCATACAACATCGGGTGGCTTCTCCAGGGACATGATCTCCACGTCAGCCAACAATGACACATGTCCTATGGCATCAAGCCCGTCAAGGATGAGGTATTGTGTGATGTTGCGCCATTGGAAGTCTGTGATGTTCTTTTAGGCCAACCATATATGTGGAAACATCATGCTATTTATGAATCTTGACCCCGTAGTGTCATTGTTACTCTAGGGGGTCATATCTATCGGGTACCAGAGGTAGTTCCAACTATTGTCTCAGGAAAATAGTGCCGCATAGTAATATCTCATATCACAAATTTTAGCCTATTCATGATCCACTCAGAAGGTGAACAAAAGGACACTGCGACCACTACAGCCTCGGCCCAAGACCTTTTTATCTAGAAGAAGCGGGTCGAAAATATTGTAAAAGAGCACAAAGATATTCTCTCTTCACCTATGGGGATGCCTTTGCACTACTCAATCAAGCCAAGATATAACATATCCCTTCATAGATCTATTGGCCATAGCTCTTTTTAGGCATGCTTGATGTTCCAACCATTAGCCCCCATTGATATAACTCTTCTTGCTTCATCTTCACTGATAGAGTCCTCCCACACTTAGACCAAGGCAAATCGTGCAACCAATTTTGTTGAATAGATCCAACAACTCCACCAACAGGATCATGATATCCTTCCATAGGTCAAGTACAAGCATGACAACTACTTCAACAAGGAAAACAAATCACCAAGATTCAGATTCAACAAAATTTTCCCCATATCTCGAGGGAACTTGACGGAATGGGGACCATTGATTCCTAATGGGGGAGGACTGATCCAAGTGGAAATCCGTGGCCATCCACCTATTCCACCAAATCACCATGGTAAGTTTTTCTTTTTACCATCAAGAATATACACCCATGGTATTTGGTGGGAAAAAGAATAATAATAATAAATGGAGAAAAGCCATGTGCGTAGTTTTGTTTTTTAACCCATGGAATTCACCCATGGTATTCGAAAGACAAAACACATAACAATTAAATAATAAAAAGACATGAAAAAATAACAATTAAATAATAAAAAACATGACTCCTATGAGGACCCGTAATTACTATGTATATGTGCCTCTCATTGTAAAGGAGATCATTATTCCATTCATGATGTAGTTATAAATATTCTTCCATTTAATTCAAAACTTTATTTCTTGCCATATTATTTTCCTTATTTGATTTTGTTGCATTTACTCTATTCTGTCACATTATTTGCCTAATTTTCCCATTTCGTTCCTTTTACAATCCAGATCAAACCCATTATTTTCTTCATTTCCTTAGGATTAGCTAATCTTGGTACTCATAATATAATATTTATGTTGAAAACNCCCATCTAGTCTAAAGAGATGATGAAAGGAAATTCATTATATGATTGCCCTCATCTCAGCATTTAAATGCTAGAAAATAATGAAGTGGTGTAAGGAAATTCAATGCGGAAAATCTGATAACTTAACCAGGGTACTGAACAAGCTCGCTGGCAGTGAAGCAACATCTACATATCTGACAAGGCTGTTATACACGAACTACAAGATGCTCTGGTAATTTTTCTTCTTTCATGCTGGATGTACACTATAAGCTTATGGAATCCCCTAATTTAAAGAAAGATGGAATCAATTTACCTCGATGCAAATTCCATCACATAAAATAGGATGGAACGATTAATTTGGTTTTGATTATCTTGCACAAATCTGAGGTCAGTGTTAGAAAGGGAATATATGAGAGCCTGATTCGAGATTGTCGAATGTTTTAGTTTTGAAAAGTTTTTCGAGGTGAAGGTTTAGATCATTTTCTTCCTGGTTGATTTTTTTCTCCATACATGTTTTACAGACTAGAATGACTGACCCCATTTACCCAATAAAGGCACTAAATCTACACGTTCTCCTCGTCCCACAAGGAGACGAGGTCCCCAATTGGAGCCTATGTTGAAACAAGGTATGGATTTTTATCTCTAACCAAAGACTTCCTATTTTCCTAGTATGGAGCCGCCCTAATTTTGAAAAACAAAGGGGGGCCAAAATGTAACCTTTCGCGATTCGGAATTCAACGTTTCGTAAAGAAGTCATTCCGAAGTTCACAACTCCAAAATCCCGGTGCTGAATTTCCGAAAGGGGTTTTATTTAAAAAAAAAAGAAAAAAAATGGGCGGGGGAAATGAATGTTATAAATCTTAATGTGCTTATTCACAAAGTACCTTTTAAGTGCGATTAATTAAACCCTTAATCACGATCAGTGAATCTTAAGTCTTTCGGAGTTTCGGGTTTCCTAGTAACAAAGCGCTCTTGAAATATAGGCCTACGAATTCCCGATTCCCGATTTTCGAAAGTCTTAATCACGACTAATCTTGACTAATTAAGGTTTTAATATAGATGATTAACG
>JZKD02S1953798.1:17733-29328 GCA_000966675.3 Picea glauca
AGATCAGGGCATCTTAGGGTCCTACCCTAAACTCCCTACTTTAGGCTACATAGGAGTTAGTTAATTTTTGTATGCATCCATCCTTATTGAATAAGTCCCATTAGATATTAATGGATAGTTAGTCAATGTAAAAGGGTCCACTTTATAAGGCCCACTAGGAAGTTGGTACCCATTCATGACGAGACCACACATAGTTAGAGTTTTTGCTATGTAAAATCTATTTGTAGAGATATGAGACTATGGGATGTTTGTTTGTGTTGTATATTTGGATCTCTACTTAGTGGAAGGTCACCCCACATTAGATCTGATATCCTCTAAGCTTTCTAGCATATGATTTCAGGACATACTAAAATAGAACACTATTATGCAGAAAAATCGCTCTCTCTTCTTTCAGATGTTTTATAGATATTTTTAACTATTCAGTCATCATTTCCCAAGTATGCATTAAAATGTACAACACATTCAACCACAACATCCACTCCCATAAATATTATTTTAACACACAGATAGTCAATATATATGGAATTAAATGAAACGAGCTTCAGCTAAGACATTCTCTTTATTTTAATCAAATTTCTCAAGTCACTTTTGTCAGAAATTAAACTTACACAGTGCTAAAACATAGTATAAAGTTCTCTCTGATCTAAACAATACATAGATTTAACCAAATATACTTATCTAGAAACTAGATAATGATGCAACTGCTGAAAGGGGCGCCCTTCTCCACCCAACTGTAGGCACAACAACTCTTGGATAGATTTACCGCTAGCCACCCCCTAGCTAGATCATGATGCTATGGGAAAGACTCTTCCTTTTGTTCAACAACAACCAAGGACATAGATCAATCTCCTCTTCCCACAGGAATTTAACAGATCATTTCTCTCTACACCAAGCAAGGGGGTCTTTAACAAGTCCTTTCTCAGTCGCTCATCCTCTGCAACCCCGTTTATCAGCTTGGTTAGAAACGCTGCCCAATAATTCCCATACCGAGGACAAATTCGTTTTTCAGTTCTCTTTAGAACTAGAGAGATGCACATGCTCTCCCTCTTTAGAAATGGTCACCAGAACCATTCCTCTTGCATTCTCTCTTCTACCCACAATTTTTATCTCTTTTCTTTCCTTTCTTAGAAATATTTTGTGGGTCAGGTCGGGGAGTTTCCAGATGGGTACTTTGCCCATTTTCTCATTGATTCTTGAGGAAGACTTCCCGACTACCAACTTGACTGGTAATTTACTTTTCTAGGTTAGAGGATTGTTTTGGGTCTAAATAATTTAAATCCAGTAGAGTACTGGTCTAGTAGGGGTCATCTCAACCATTACTAGTTCCCCTCCTCATCTCTCTCATGCATCATGATCTACCATGGCAAGCCTCTTCAACAATTAAGCAATACTTTCATTTTATATAGTAACATAAATATATACATTACCTTTTATAACAAAAAATTTCATCAATTCCAACATCCACATATATTTAGTCTACCCATAGTCTTTTAGCAGGTTACAATTATATTTATAAGCTGGGGGAAACATGGGTATTACAACTTGGGTAGAAGTTCATTGGATGGTCGTGACTTGGGAAAGAAGGATTCTTTCCTTGGAGGATTGCATGGTTCTTATCTAGTGAGAGCCTCCAACACATGACAAGGGCACATGATTTGTTCATTAGTTTCAAAGTGTCTGACTCGGGTATGTATGAGGAGCTTGGTAAGAAGATCATGCATGTAGTACAAGGATCTGGAGTAGTGGTATTCTAAATGGAGTCAGGGGGTGTGTTGCAAGTGGAAAATGTGTTATGGTTGCAAGAGTGTGTTCTCATCCTCAAGGATTGAGGAGTAGGACTATGCAGTGTTGTTATGAGATGGATAGGTGTTATTGGATGTTGAGTTGGTCTTCCCAGGTTTTGGGAACCTTTTGTGCAGGGGATCTGTGCATGAGAGATGTTTCCATGGTTTGAGTGGATATGGACTGATTGAATTTAGGAGACTTGGTTGGTGTCTAGTGTAACATCCCCAACCCCGAGCCGGGAAATACCACACCACAATTCCACATTCTGATACCAATTTAACTCACAAAAATACTATGAAAATGCAGTGATTCATACAAAATAATAACATAAATATATAGACAACTTACACAGGAAAACCCCATGAAAATAATTGCATAAACATTAACACAACACATGAATTATCACACAATTGACACTTATCTTTGCTAAAAAAATCACCAACTGTGTGCATCCCTTCCAAGTTCCTCCCTGCCATAGACCACATTGTTCATAATATCAATAGTGGATCACCCCCGAGTCGAGGCTAAACTCTACCAGGGAAAAGGGAATCCTAAGCCAGTCTAAGGTCTAATAAGCAACAAAATTGTTCAATCCAAGGTGCCCAACTGGTGCAACTAGCCTACAGTCTCTCATTCCCTACATTCCTGTCCCACCCCAAGAAGTGTGCCCCTTCTCTTCTCAATAGTCTCTCAACTGCCCCACTTTACTTCTAGGGATTTAGCAATAGGATGAACAAGAAGTCTCAGAGCCCTGTAGATATTGCCCAACACAACGGAGAAAATTTTTCGAGTAGTTACTCACCTAGAGAATCTACTCATTGGACTGAAAACCCGCTTCTTCGACCATGGGCCTGACAACCCACTTCTTCGACCACGGGTCTGACAACCTGCCTATTCAACCATGAGATTGAAAACCCGCCTCTTCAACCATGAGCCCGACAACCTGCCTCTTCAACCTACAACAAAACCCGATACATGTACGGATAGTCGCATCCATCAGTTGATGGTAGCCCTGATGAATGAATGATGAATCCCTCATCCAGGAATGATGGGATATACACTAAATCTCCCTATTATGTATACATGTGCCTTTTATGACACATGGCACCCAAGGGACTCCCTTGTCCCCTATTTTGAAACTCAGGATATGTAAGTTATATCCATACTTTAACCTTTTAGGAATATTAATATAATATTCCATTGGGATTAATCCCCCTAGCTTCTACCTTTTCCTAGACTCTTAGCCCCCTTTCCCTATCTAGTGGAGTTTATCCCCCCATCTCTTTTGTTTGGTTGGTCTATAGCAATGGTGTACTTTATTAATAAAATGAGTATGATTTACAATTTACAATATAGGCACACTGGCCTTTAACATCTAGGCTCTTTGGCCTAATAATCATATAAGCATTATGGGCTATGATAACATGGCTCACCAGCCTATAAAACACAAACATATATACAAAGTCTCTCTGGCGTCAATATCCCACACTCAAGACACTGTGCATGGAACTCTGAGATGTGCACACTCTTATTTTGGTGCACCATCCTTGCACACTTACACATGTGCATGTTACATTATAAAATGTGTGCACTTCTTTGGTATGAGATTATCGCGCATTGACTCAATGCGCGCATAACCGAACCAAATACCTTGTACCATCATCTCACCAACTTATATGTATAATTACATTTACATTTACCATTGGGGTTCGACCTAAGGTATTACATCTAGGGAGGATACATATGGTTTGAGTTTCATGACTATGGTCATTTTTCTTCACAGTGTCCACATCGAAGGGCAAGGGGAATAAGGTAGCAGACATCAACAACAAAGGTTCATAAGGTTGCAGATAGGTTCTATAGGGGGATCTTATTGGTCTCCACTCTTTTAGGTACAATCTCTAGTAGGGGGACTTAGTTGGTGGATATCAGAGCATCTTTCCATATGACAGGTGCTAGAGAGTTGATTGACACTTTCAAAGAGATTGGCTCAAACTTGTGTTTGGATCTTGGAATGAGAGTCAAGCATGTAGTATGAGGATCTGGTACAACATCATTCCAATTGGAGTCAAGAGAGGTGTCAAGGCTATCAAATGTTTTATGGGTGCCAGAAATCAAGTGGAGTGTTCTCTCAGTTTCATATATTGAGAGAAAGGGGTACCAAATATTATTTTGAGTTAGACATGTATTGTTTAATCCTAGAGGATCTAGCTTAGGATAAACAATGGTTCTTGGAGTTAGAGAGGGACAGTCTATGCATGTTGCGATCGGAAGGAGAAGTGATATGGATGAGGAGGAGCAGGTAGCTCTGAAGGTTGTGTGGACTCATAGGGAGTTAGGAGACTCAGAGGGTGTCATGAGTCTCAGAGGGATTATGAGTTCAGAGGGATTCATGAGGCCTAGAGGGAGTTTGACTTCGGAGGGATTTAGGAGGCTCAGAGGGAGATTCAGTTGCTCAGTGGGAGCCAACCTTTAGATCAATATGGGAGAGATGCATATTCAAAGACTGTCAGGTAGGTGTCATGTGTAACACACACAACCTTATACCTACTGGGTTATGTCACACATTAACTCTTGCGAAAATTAATAAACTATAACCTACCCGAACTTCCAGGATGNTGACAACCCATTTCTTCAGTCCATAGCTTAAGTCAACTAGTTACAGGTAATGATGAAAACAAAAACAACATTTAGCTAAGGCATCAACATAATTCATGTATGGAACATGCGATGGCAACAACAACCACCTTCAGGTTTGGTTTAGGCGTTTCCCATAACAACAAGGTACATGTGTGCTACTCCTCTGAGGACGGGTGTTGGCACAAGGGCCGACCCGAGGTTCACTCCAAGAGTGCACCAACAATCCCTAGCTACTGGCCCTTTCGACAACACCTGCGAAGCAGATGCTGTCTCACCTGAAGCAACTAAGAGGGGGGTTGAAGGAAAGGAATGTCTACAACCAGGGGAATATCAAGTGGATATATCACAACAACAATACAACATTCATATATCACTTATCAGCTAGGTCTATCCCGCGCAGCTATAGATCTGATCTAACATAAGACTGCAAATAACAATATAACAATGACAAAGATCCAGGTATCAATCACACATACGACAAAAAATATATGTGGTTCACCCTCTCTCTAGGGCTACATCCACATAACTATGCTTATGATTTATTAAGGTAAAGCATATAGTTCTTATCTTCACTCTCAGCTAGCAGATCTTCTTTCTTCTCTCTCTTTCTCTCCCCTTCCTGTGCACCCAGCTGCAGGACTTGACCTTCGCACACAGCTGAAGATCTCACAATACAATCCTCTCCCTCCACAATAGAGCTATAACAACAATATCATACCAATACTCAATGACCAACCCAACCCAGGTCCTCTTGATCTTTATTTATACATTACAATACCTCACCGACATCCTTAGGTTGAAACCTAGGTGCCAAAACCCTAGGTGTCTAAAACCCTAGGTCAACTTGACCCGCTTTTTTCGGGCTTCGCCAGCCTATCTTTCCTTCTTCATCATGTGGTGCTCCAAAGAATCCAATGATGGCTTTCCCTACTTGCTGAGTTGTCCACGATCCTTCTTCCTTGCTGATCTATCATCCCTAATCTCCTCGTCCAACGACTTGCTTTTCCTCACTTCGCTCCATCTTTCCTGCTCTTTTGCTCACTTCGACTCAGTGACAGTTACTGTGTCTCCCACAAAGCTCGCTTTTTACCCTTTGTTCCTTGTTCGTTGCTTCCTTCCATAACCAAGGGCCCCCAACACTCACCTGTGACTCATCCCGAGGCACTTCATATATGATCTTCTTGTTTTACTTCGACTTTAGACTACGTAGTGCAACCCTTGCTTTCTGCTTTATGCCTCTTTTGCATCCTTGTGCAGACTGTCTTTTCTGTGTCTGGTACCCAATTTCAACTGCACCTGTTACCTAGACCCTTTTCCTCATGCTTTTACTGAGATCGACGAGGCAGCTGGTTATCATAGTACAACTTTAGCCGACTCCCATTCACCAATCCTTCCTTCCAGTCTCCCTTTAATGTCTTTAGCTGCGCAACTCCTCCTTCTGTAACATAGGCAATCTCATATGGTCTGAGCCAATGTGTTCTAAACTTCCCAGGGTATTTGATAAAATTACTGTCATACACCAGTACTAAATCACCTTGCTTGAATGTCTTCTTCTTGATGTACCTGTCCTAATAGGCATTTTCTCGTTCCTTCTGAACTTGCTGATGGAATCCTGCAATGAATCTGTCTTCTTCCAGTTGAACCAACTGTGCAAGCCTCTCGCAAACAACGTTAGTATCATCCATGTCTGTAAATGCAACACTTCTTAGGCTTGGTACTAAGTATTCCATCGGGACAACAACTTCAAGACCATAAACCAACTTGAAGGGGGTCTGCACTGTTAATTTCTTGCAAGTGGTTCTATAAGCCTAGAGTATTGCTAGTACTCTTAAATCCTAGTCATCCCTGTTCACGCTGCAAATCTTTGTCAATGATGTCTCCAAGATCTTGTTGAATGCTTCAACCGTTCCATTTTCTTGTGGATGGTAAGGTGTACTCTTCTGATGGTGGACTGCAAATTCTTCAGTCAGGGCTTCAACTATCTTATTGATGAAGTGTGTACCTTGATCACTCATAAGGATATTAGGGCATCCAAACCTGGTTATTATGTCATCAAATATAAAACACGTAGCTGTAGTTGCACTACAATCCTTGACTTCTCTGGCTTCGGCCCACCTGGTTAAGTATTTTTTCGCAGTAATAATGTACCTTGCTCCTGTGCACTTTCCTGGTGGGTTTATAGGTCCCACGAAGTCAATGGCCCACTTTTCAAATGCTTGTAGGGTCATCTGCAGTGCTAATGGCATTTCATCTCTTTGAGATGCTTTTCCAATTCTCTGGCATACATCACATGCTCTGGAATACTCTTTAGCATCTCCGTGTAACGTAGGCCATCAAAGGCCAGCTTGCAGAACCTTCTGTGCAGTTTCTTTCCCTACGTAATTTCCTCCTGCGATGCCTTCATGAGCTTCTATGAGGATCAATGGTCACTCTGTCTCCATAACACACCTCCTTAATATTTCATCCGGTCCCATTTTGTACAACTGTCCAGCTATAAGTGAAAAGTCTGCAACACACACCACTCGTTGTTTCTTTTGAGGAATTGTATACTCACTTGGAGCCACTCCTGTTGACAGGAACTGGACTATGTCTGGGAAGTGGTCATGAATCTTTCTAATGGTGAGAAACTATGCATCCGGTAATGTATCCTCCAAACTGGTAGGTTCTTTGCCATGTTCCAACCTTGATAAGTGGTTTGGGCCCTTGTTCATTCTTCCGGGCTTAACTATGATCTCAAAATCATATTCTTGAAACAACATAAGCCATCTGCATATTCTCCCCCCCAACACTGGCTTGTTGACTAGGTACTTCAATGCAGAGTGATCAGTAAACATTTTAAAGTGTCCTCCGAATAAGTAGTGGCGGAATTTTTGTAGTGCATACACCATGGCTAGTCCCTCTCTCTCTGTAGTGGTGTAATTAACTTCAAATGTGGATATCTTCCTGCTGGAAAATGCTAATGGATGATCAATTTCCCCTGCTCCAGGTTGTGCCAGTACTGCTCCTAATGCAATATAAGATGCATTGACATGCACATGGAATTCTTTGCTCCAATCTGGAAAAACTAGAATGGGCGCTGTAACCATCTTCTATTTCAGTGTGTCGAAGCTCTGCTGACATTCATCTGTCCACTCATACTAGCAATCCTTCTTCAACAAATTCTCCATTGGTGCTGTAATTTGGGCATATCCTTTGATAAATTTCTTGTAATATCCAGTATGGCCCAGTGCAGTGCACAGTTGTTTGACTGAAGTAGGAGGTGGCAAATCAACTATAATTGCAATTTTATATGGGTCAATCAACAATCCCTTCTTTCATACAATATGACCTAATAACACTCCAAATGGTGAGAAGAAGATGCGTTTCTTCAGATTCAAAGAAATTTGACATTGCCTGCATTTTTCCAACATTAGCCTTAGACATTGAATATGATTTTTCAACAAACTAAAAAAAGTCCAGTCATCAAAGTATGCTTCTAAAAATTTATGCAAAAATTCTTTGAACGCTTTGACCACCACCCTAGAAAAGATGGCTAGGGCATTCTTTAATCCAAATGGCATTACTGTATATTGGTAGGATCCCCACTCTGTGGAAAACATAGTGTAATGACGGTCCTCCTTGGCAATGCGGATTTGATGGTATCCCAAAAATTCGTCTGTAAAAGAATATACTTCCTGGCCTCCCACGTTATCCAACACTTCATTTGTGAATGGTGTGGGGAAAGGGTCATGCAGACAGGTATCATTCAAATTTCTGAGGTCCACACAGATCCTGATTTCTCCTGTCTTTTTGTCTTGTACCACCATATGGCTGATCCACTCCGACTCTTCGACAGGTTCAATAATCCCTGCTTCCAGCATTCTGTCAAGCTCAATCTTCACTTTTTCCTTGTATTTCGGGTTCAGTCTGTAAGGTATTTGCTTGACTGGCTTCACATCTGGTTTCNGGTCCTCTTGATCTTTATTTATACATTACAATCCCTCATCGACATCCTTAGGTCGAAACCTAGGTTCCAAAACCCTAGATACCAAAACCCTAGGTGTCTAAAACCCTAGGTCAACTTGACCCGCTTTTTTTGGGCTTCACCAGCCTATCTTTCCTTCTTCATCGTGTGGTGCTCCAAAGAATCCAATGATGGCTTTCCCTACTTGCTGAGTTGTCCACGATCCTTATTCCTTGCTGATCTATCATCCCTAATCTCCTAGTCCAACGACTTGCTTTTCCTCACTTCGCTCCATCTTTCCTGCTCTTTTGCTCACTTCGACTCAGTGACAGTTACTGTGTCTCCCGCAAAGCTCGCTTTTTACCCTTCGTTCCTTGTTCGTTGCTTCCTTCCATAACCAAGGGCCAACAGGCCCCCAACACTCACTTGTGACTCATCCCGAGGCACTTCATATATGATCTTCTTGTTTTACTTCGACTTTAGACTATGTAGTGCAACCCTTGCTTTCTGCTTTATGCCTCTTTTGCATCCTTGTGCAGACTGTCTTTTCTGTGTCTGGTACCCAATTTCAACTGCACCTGTTACCTAGACCCTTTTCCTCATGCTTTTACTGAGATCGACGAGGCAGCTGGTTATCATAGTACAACTTTAGCCGACTCCCATTCACCAATCCTTCCTTCCAGTCTCCCTTTAATGTCTTTAGCTGCGCAACTCCTCCTTCTGTAACATAGGCAATCTCATATGGTCTGAGCCAATGTGTTCTAAACTTCCCAGGGTATTTGATAAAATTACTGTCATACACCAGTACTAAATCACCTTGCTTGAATGTCTTCTTCTTGATGTACCTGTCCTAATAGGCATTTTCTCGTTCCTTCTGAACTTGCTGATGGAATCCTGCAATGAATCTGTCTTCTTCCAGTTGAACCAACTGTGCAAGCCTCTCGCAAACAACGTTAGTATCATCCATGTCTGTAAATGCAACACTTCTTAGGCTTGGTACTAAGTATTCCATCGGGACAACAACTTCAAGACCATAAACCAACTTGAAGGGGGTCTGCACTGTTAATTTCTTGCAAGTGGTTCTATAAGCCTAGAGTATTGCTAGTACTCTTAAATCCTAGTCATCCCTGTTCACGCTGCAAATCTTTGTCAATGATGTCTCCAAGATCTTGTTGAATGCTTCAACCGTTCCATTTTCTTGTGGATGGTAAGGTGTACTCTTCTGATGGTGGACTGCAAATTCTTCAGTCAGGGCTTCAACTATCTTATTGATGAAGTGTGTACCTTGATCACTCATAAGGATATTAGGGCATCCAAACCTGGTTATTATGTCATCAAATATAAAACACGTAGCTGTAGTTGCACTACAATCCTTGACTTCTCTGGCTTCGGCCCACCTGGTTAAGTATTTTTTCGCAGTAATAATGTACCTTGCTCCTGTGCACTTTCCTGGTGGGTTTATAGGTCCCACGAAGTCAATGGCCCACTTTTCAAATGCTTGTAGGGTCATCTGCAGTGCTAATGGCATTTCATCTCTTTGAGATGCTTTTCCAATTCTCTGGCATACATCACATGCTCTGGAATACTCTTTAGCATCTCCGTGTAACGTAGGCCATCAAAGGCCAGCTTGCAGAACCTTCTGTGCAGTTTCTTTCCCTACGTAATTTCCTCCTGCGATGCCTTCATGAGCTTCTATGAGGATCAATGGTCACTCTGTCTCCATAACACACCTCCTTAATATTTCATCCGGTCCCATTTTGTACAACTGTCCAGCTATAAGTGAAAAGTCTGCAACACACACCACTCGTTGTTTCTTTTGAGGAATTGTATACTCACTTGGAGCCACTCCTGTTGACAGGAACTGGACTATGTCTGGGAAGTGGTCATGAATCTTTCTAATGGTGAGAAACTATGCATCCGGTAATGTATCCTCCAAACTGGTAGGTTCTTTGCCATGTTCCAACCTTGATAAGTGGTTTGGGCCCTTGTTCATTCTTCCGGGCTTAACTATGATCTCAAAATCATATTCTTGAAACAACATAAGCCATCTGCATATTCTCCCCCCCAACACTGGCTTGTTGACTAGGTACTTCAATGCAGAGTGATCAGTAAACATTTTAAAGTGTCCTCCGAATAAGTAGTGGCGGAATTTTTGTAGTGCATACACCATGGCTAGTCCCTCTCTCTCTGTAGTGGTGTAATTAACTTCAAATGTGGATATCTTCCTGCTGGAAAATGCTAATGGATGATCAATTTCCCCTGCTCCAGGTTGTGCCAGTACTGCTCCTAATGCAATATAAGATGCATTGACATGCACATGGAATTCTTTGCTCCAATCTGGAAAAACTAGAATGGGCGCTGTAACCATCTTCTATTTCAGTGTGTCGAAGCTCTGCTGACATTCATCTGTCCACTCATACTAGCAATCCTTCTTCAACAAATTCTCCATTGGTGCTGTAATTTGGGCATATCCTTTGATAAATTTCTTGTAATATCCAGTATGGCCCAGTGCAGTGCACAGTTGTTTGACTGAAGTAGGAGGTGGCAAATCAACTATAATTGCAATTTTATATGGGTCAATCAACAATCCCTTCTTTCATACAATATGACCTAATAACACTCCAAATGGTGAGAAGAAGATGCGTTTCTTCAGATTCAAAGAAATTTGACATTGCCTGCATTTTTCCAACATTAGCCTTAGACATTGAATATGATTTTTCAACAAACTAAAAAAAGTCCAGTCATCAAAGTATGCTTCTAAAAATTTATGCAAAAATTCTTTGAACGCTTTGACCACCACCCTAGAAAAGATGGCTAGGGCATTCTTTAATCCAAATGGCATTACTGTATATTGGTAGGATCCCCACTCTGTGGAAAACATAGTGTAATGACGGTCCTCCTTGGCAATGCGGATTTGATGGTATCCCAAAAATTCGTCTGTAAAAGAATATACTTCCTGGCCTCCCACGTTATCCAACACTTCATTTGTGAATGGTGTGGGGAAAGGGTCATGCAGACAGGTATCATTCAAATTTCTGAGGTCCACACAGATCCTGATTTCTCCTGTCTTTTTGTCTTGTACCACCATATGGCTGATCCACTCCGACTCTTCGACAGGTTCAATAATCCCTGCTTCCAGCATTCTGTCAAGCTCAATCTTCACTTTTTCCTTGTATTTCGGGTTCAGTCTGTAAGGTATTTGCTTGACTGGCTTCACATCTGGTTTC
>JZKD02S1953798.1:30199-45023 GCA_000966675.3 Picea glauca
AGGACCACATAGTCTATATCATATTCTTCTATTTGAGCATTTAGGTGTAATTCTTTATTTTTCCTTCTCCTTTTCCCAATTTGGTGCACTACCCTTTTCAGTAAGGAGTGTATCTTTCCTAGCTCATACTGCTTGATTAAATCTTGTAATTCTTGTACAACGCTTTTATCTTGAATCAACTTGACACAAGTGCACAAAAATTCCATGAGTTTGCTTACCTCTTTTCCTTCTGTTGGCGACGCAGATTGATCAAACACCCGAGGCATGCCATATTCTTTGATTTCTGGTTGTTTCTTTGATGAAGACCCTTGATCTCCTTTGAAATCTTTTCTTGCCTCCTCAAATATCTGTCTTTCTTTCTTAGCATCAAATGTTGGGGTCTTCTCTGTATCTTTCCTGACCTCGTGGTCGTCTGCAGTATTTCCTTGGGCTGCTATGTCTTCTCCTATAGTAGCACCTCCTCGAGTGATAAAAATGACTCTAGGGTCTGCTCCATGAGGTTCAACATATATCAGTTGCACTTGCATGTTTTTCTGAGGTCCTCATCTTTCCTGAAGCTTAGCTAGTAGCAAAGGGCAGTCCTCGATGACATGCTCAAAGCAATTGCAATAACTGCAGGTTGTGCAAGAGTTTTGGTAGTCCCTCACTAAATGTCCTGTCTACGTGCTTTTGTAACAGATTATTTGTCCTCATCCTTGACCCATGCCTCCTCCTCGTCCCCGTCCTCTGTATCCACCACAAGGATTGAAACTTCCTCTTCCTAGAGAATTATACTGTGCATTGTTTCCTTCTTGATGTACTTCGCCTTGGATCTTGTATATGTCTCTTGATATTTCGTGTATCAGGTCAAAATCCCTACAATCTCTATCATCGTGCCCTACAAACTTACAAAATGTGCATTACAAGTTTGTGTGTGTCTGAACATACTTCTGCATATAATAGCACTCACCAAGGCGATGTCAGTTTCTGCATACTTCGCACCAGGGCAGGTTAACTTGCTTCAAGGGGCTCAACGCTCTTGAGGCCAAATATTCATGAAACAGGGGACAATGTTCTTTATCATGACCTCCAAATATGCATCTTTCACACTAGATATCTTCTCTTTTGTCCTTCTCCTTGTCCTTCTTCATGTCCTCAACCTGCAGAGACAAACTAGTCAGCTGGCTCAAGATCTAGCTCATGCCTGAGCTAGATTCTCCCATAGGTGTTGATTCAAGCTTCATGGTGATCTCCAAAGATTCTTCTTGTGATGCAATCTTATACTACATCATGGGAACTCTGATGTGTGGTAAAAGAGTAGCGATGGACCATTATTTGTTCTGCTCATTTGGGATCTTAAAAGTCAATTGGCCTGTTAGGGTCTTGAATCTCTGATTGAACTCCCAAACATGTTCGACTACCTTCTGTTTGATCTCCTTCAGCTCAGTAATACACTGTGACTCCGAATTAGGTTTTCTAAACTCTGCAACCAATGCGTTCTTGATCTCATTTAGCGGCTTAGGCTGCGCAAGTCCTTGGACAAGCTTCATGTACTAGCTCAACACGCGATCCCTCAATGTAGTGCTAAATTGGTTTCTTTTAAAAGATTCATCGGTAACATTTTTAATGTTCCATACGACCTTGCACAGGAACCAGTGTTGATCAGGATATTCAGATCCATCTCCTTTAAATATAGGGAGCCTCATCTCGTCTGCCATAGAGCTGCCTAGGTTTCCTGTCTGAGTAGATGCTGAACTACTAGTAATAGTAGTCTGTGGACTCTGGTAATTCAGAATATTCTGATTACTTAGCATTTCTGAAATAACATAAGGATTGATATTACTTACTTCAGTGGTGTACGCAGTTCCTGATGTTTCTGGCTCATTCTAGCAAAGTTCTTCAGCTTCCTCTTCCTTTGCTCTGGTGGGTTCTGAATGTTCTTCATCTATTAGATCTACCTCTTCTCCACTGTAGAAACCCTCATCTTCATAGTTTTGCTTGAACAGGTTCTCAAGGTAAACCCCTTGAAATACTTTCCCACTGCGCGTATGTCCAACTTCTGTGTCATTGTCGCTGTCCGAATTCTTGAACATTAGCCTTTTCAGATCCAACCAATCTACTGTATCTTCAAGACATTCTTTTCATGCAACAACAACTTGATTCTTAGCTTCATAAATTGTAAAAAATTTCCATTGGGTCCTTTGAAGAAGTATCTCTCAGCCTGGATATATGATTCTATTATGTCGACAACATTGTATCAAGGCATGTAGATCACTGGTTTGATAATACCATTGGAGGGTATATCACCGAATCTTAACCTTCTTAATCAACTCCGACATCCAGACCACAGGAGGTCTAGATCTAATCTCGAACTGGGTATCGGCTAACCTAGCTAACCACTCGTATAACTCTTGATGGATTCCTCCAAAGAATATCTTGTGAATATCGATGAACACGTGTCTCAGCAACCAACCTTTAGTACTTATCTTAGGGTTCTTGTTTTTGGCTTCAACGAAGTCCCTCTTTTGATCCTCTATCCACTTCTGAATATCTGTCTTTGATGGGAACCACCTTGACATTCCCTTACATAGATTCTTGTCTCGACAACAGAACCATTTTTTGGCACAGGGGCAGACCTGAGGTTCACTCCAGGAGCACACCAACAAGCCCTAGCTACTAGCCCTTTCGGCAGCACCTGCGAAGCAGATGCAGTCTCACCTGAAGCATCTAAAAGGGGTGTTGCAGAATAGGAATGTCTACAACTAGGGGAATATCAAGTGGAGCTATAACAACAAAAATACAACATTCATATATCACTTATCAACTAGGTCTATTCTACGTAGCTATAGATCTAATCTAACATAAGACTGCAAATAACAATATAACAATGACAGAGATCCAAGCATCAATCACACATATGACACAAAATATACGTGGTTCACCCTCTCTCTAGGGCTACGTCCACATAACTGTGCTTATGATTTATTAAGGTAAAGCATACAGTTCTTAGTTGCGCTCTCAGCTAGCAGATCTTCTTTCTTCTCTCTCTTTCTCTCCCCTTCCTGCTCACCCAACTGCAGGACTTGACCTTTGCACACAGCTGAAGATCTCACAATACAATCCTCTCCCTCCACAACAGAGCTACAAAAAAAATATCATACCAATACTCGATGACCAACCCAACCCAAGTCCTCTTGACCTTTATTTATATATTACAATCCCTCACCGACAACCTTAGGTCGAAACCTAGGTGCCAAAACCCTAGATACCAAAACCCTAGGTGTCTAAAACCCTAGGTCAACTTGACCCACTTTTTTCGAGCTTCGCCAGCCTGTCTTTCCTTCTTCATCACGGGGTGCCCCAAAGCATCCAATGATCGCTTTCTCTGCTTACTGAGTTTTCCATGATCCTTCTTCCTTACTGATCTGTCATCCCTGATCTCCTCATCCAACGATTTGCTTTTCCACACTTCGCTCCATCTTTCCTGCTCTTTTGCTCACTTCGACTTAGTGACAGTTACTGCGTCTCTCCCGTAGCTCGCTCTTTACGTTTCCTTCCTTGTTCTTTGCTTCCTTCCATAACTAAGGGCCAACAACGGGTACAATTACTGCTGGTAATGGGAACAATAAAGGGTAGCTTCAAGAGTGCGTGCAGGATGGAAGGTGCCAATCATGCAAAGTTCGACTGATGGAGAATATGGTTGAGTGCGTGGATCTTTGAGAGAGTGTGCTCTTGAATGGGGAAAAGATGTGAAAAAATACTAATTTCCCCACATATATTTGCATGCGCCCTGATTGACACATTCTCCTCCAAGAATTCGTTCCTCTCCACTTGTAGATCATTCCACTTCCCATAATAACATAGGATAATATGAGATTTATCCTTGCCTCAGTATTTTGGAACAATAATATAATATTCCCTTAAAGTTAAGCCCTCTAACTTATCCCCCTTTCTAGGCTCTTAGCCAGTCCCTTTCCATTCCTAGTGAAGTTTAGTCGCCCATACTCTTTTATCGTGGTCGGTCTACATGAAATGATGTATTATATTAATGATATGAGTGTTTACATATAAAAAAATGGGCTCACTGGCCTTTAACATCTAGGCCCTCGGGCCCAATCATCACATATGCCTCCTGGTTTATAATCACTTGGATCCTATAAAACATATTGTTACATTTTCAACTGGGGCTCAGTCTTGGGGTATTACATTCCCCTCCCCTTATTTATGCACTATCCTGAGTGCATATTATTTACATATTACCATCAAAACTTTCAACAATCTTAAAAAAGATGCGGGTATTCTGCTCGCAAAACATCTTCGTGCTCCCCAGTTGCATCCTCAGGACTGTACCAGGTCCATTGGACCTTTACTAGCTCTATGGATTGATTCCATATCTTCTTGATCTTTTGTTCCAATATGCACACCATATGCACCTAAAAAGTGTCTTCTTGCTCCACCTGAATCACATTCCAATCAATAACATGATTAGCATCAGGTATATACTTTTTGAGAAATGATACATGGAATACATTATGAATAGACATTGATGTAGGTAATGCAAGCATATAAGTTACAGGCCCAACCCTCTCTAGGATTTCAAATGACCCACAATAATGAAATGCCAACTTTGAACAATTTCCCAACTTTAGGGAACTTATGTTGGCCTTCACTTTCCAGAATACATGATCACCCACTTTAAATTCCCTGTGAATTCTACTCTTATCATCATAGTTTTTCTTCCTATCTTGAGAAGCCTTTAAATTCTGCTTTATTTTTGACATGTGCTCTTCCATTTCTCTAATTAAATCGGGTCCAACCATTGCTCTATCTGTTGGGTTGTCTCATTTTATAGGTGTGTTGTACCTTCTGCCATAAAGTGCTTCAAATGGGCTCATCTTTAGGGATGCTTGATATCCATTGTTATAAGAAAACTCTACCAAGTGTAGATAGTCTTCCAATTTTGATGGTTTATCCATCACATACATCCTCAATATATCCTCAATCACTTGATTCACCCTCTCTATTTTCCCATCATATTCTAGATGATAAGCTGTGCTAAAATTCAAATTTGTTCCAAATCCATTGAATAATACTTTCCAGAAATTTGATGTGAATTTTGGATCTCTGTCAGACACAATTGTCTTGGGTATACCATGCAATTGAGAAATTTCCCTCATATAAATATCAACAACATTAGTTTCTTTGTGAGTGAGCTTTACTGGAATGAAATGGGAAGCTTTGGTAAGCTTGTCCACCACTACCATGATAAAATCATGATGCTTTCTTGTTCTGGGTAGTTTGGTGATAAAATCCATTGCCACCACTTCCCATTTCCACTCATGAATGGGTAATGGCTTCAACAACCCATTTGGGTGTCTATTCTCAGCCTTGACCTTTTGACAATCCAAACATTTGGCAATGTACTCAACAACTTCTTTCTTCATGCATGGCCAATAATATTGGCTCTTGACAACTACAATTGTTTTCTGATACCTTGGGTGTCCAACATAATATACGTTATGCATTTATCTCAATATTAGTTTTTTCAATTCTTGGGAACTGGGTACATAAATTCTGCTTCTGTACCTGAGAATTTCATCAATTCCCATCTTGTAGTCCTCAAATTTCTACTACCAAATACCTTGCTGCAATTTTGCCACTAATTCCTTGTATTGCAAATCTGATTTTGCAACCTCCAAGATTTTGTCTTTCAAATCAGATTGGTATATGCTAATGGTTGTAGCATGCAACTCATGCACTCTTCTGTTGAGTTCATCAACCACCTTGTTCTCTTTCCCTTTGATATGCTATATATCAAAGTCATATTCACTGAGAAATTCCAACCATCTGGTTTTCCTGGCATTTAGAGTTGGTTGATCAAATAAATATTTCAGACCATTATGGTCTATCCTCAGCTTGAAATTTTTCCCCATGAGGTAGTGTCTCCACTTCTTCAAGGCATGCACTATGGCTACTAACTCCAAATCATGAGTGGCATAATTTCTTTCATGCTCCTTCAAATTCCTTGATTCATAACATACAACATAACCATTTTGACTGAGGACTCCACCAAGTCCTTCTTTGCATGCATCTGTGCATACCATGAAATCTTCATTTGGATCAACAATCCTTAGAATTGAAACAATGGTTAGTAATTGCTTAAAGTGTTGGAAACTCTTTTCACAATCTACTGTGCATTGAAACTTCACTCCCTTCATTTGCAAGGAAGTGATCGGGTGTGAAATCTTTGAGAATCCTTTAATAAATCTTTTATAGTAGCCTACAAGGCCCATGAAGGATCTGACTTCTGTCACATTCTTAGGTGTTGACCATCCTCTAATGGCCTCAATATTTTCAAGATCCATTGCTATCCATTCCTCAGATATGATATGCCCCAAATAATGAATTTGGTTCTGATAAAACGAGCAATTCCTCATTTTGGCATACAACTGATGCTCCCTTAATACTTGTAATACCATCTTCAAGTGTTTCTCATGCTCTTCTTCTGACTTAGAATATATAAGAATGTCATCCAAAAAGACAATGACAAACTTATCTAGGTATTCACTGAAAATACCATTCATTAAACACATGAAGACAACTAGTGCATTTGATAACCCAAATGACACCACTGTGAACTCTAGTTAATGGCCATACCTTGTTCAGAAAATAGTCTGGTTGATGTCTTATTCTTTAATTCTTACTTGATGATATCCCGACCTGAGATCAATCTTGGAGATTTTTTTTGCATTCTTCAATTGATCAAAGAGGTCATTGACCCTTGGAAAAGGATACTTATTCTTCACAGTTACCTTGTTCAACTATCCGAAGTCCATGCAAAGTCTCAAAGTTCCATACTTCTTCTTCACAAATAAAACTGGAGCACCCCAAGGTGACACACTTGGGCATATATACCCCTTCTTCAAGAGCTCTTCAATATGCATTTGTAACTCCTTCAGTTCTTGTGTACTCATCCTGTAAGGATTCTTGGATACTGGCACTACTCCAGTCATCAGATTTATGGATAAATCAATGTCTCTTTTAGGGGGTAATCCTGGTATTTCTTTAAATAAATCCTCAAACTCCTTTAGGACTGCATAATCTTCATTATTTGACACCTTATCCTTAGGTGTTTCTTCCATATGAGCTACAAATATTTGACACCCTTTCTGTAACATTTCTTTAGCTGCATTACTGAGATTTATCTGACAGTTACTGCCTTGGGAATTCCCTGGACTGTCCTTAGGTTCCCTTCCTCATCTAGGAAAGTAAATGCCTTGTTATGACAGTATAAGATAGCATGGTGTTGGTCCAACTAATACATACTAATTAAACAATCATATGAACATAAAGGTAATATGTTCAAATCTGCCTTGGTGCTCAATCCATTCATGCCCACAGGACATGACCTAAGGATCTCATTAAATTTTCTTTTGGCCTCGACAACCAGTTGCACCAACCAAGATTTTCCATGCTTTCTTCTTGGCAAAAGAAATCTTTCCACCATCTTAGGATATATATAACTATGAATAACTCCTGAATCAATTAAAATTGCAATGATTTGGTTGTTGATCATATCTTCCACTTCAATCATGTGTGATTGAAACTATACTTGCTTGTTGTCTAGGGCTGCATAGATCCTTGGTACATTTCTTCCCATGTCCTCCATTGTTTTTTCTTGTTGTACATTGTGAACAACTCTCACCTTTTCACTTCTGTGAGGACAATCTCTATACATATGATTTCTCTGACAACCCTAGCATTGAATCGATGGTTGCTTGGCCCTTGCCCACCTATCTCAGATGTTCTGGGCTCTCTAGAAGCTGGCTGTCCCTGAAGACTATTTCTGAAGAATGATGGCTTATTCCCCTTCTTCCTCTGTTCCATCTTGAAATTCTTCTTGTCTTCCCAAGATTTTTGGAAGGTCGACTTTCCTTTATGTTGATCATATAGGCATTTAGCTTTCCTTATGGTCTCTTCCAATGTTTTGGGATCATCATATTGAATCTTATCACCGATGAAATATGGAAACCCACTCAAGAATCTTAATTGTCTCATCCTTGATGAAGGAGACATACTTCAACAGTTCCAAAAACCTTCTTTCATATTTATCGATGGTCATACTTCCAAGATTGAGTTCAAAGAACTCTTTCATTTTTCTGTTGTAATATCTCTTAGTCAAGTATTTCTTTTCAAAATAATTCTTGAATTCCTTCCAAGTAACAGTTTTCTCTTTAAGGTGTTGCACCTGCACAAGTTTGTCCCATGACATGGATGCCTTTGCTTTGAGTTGATAGATAGAAATTCTTCCTTCTGCATGTGAATAATAATTATGCAATTGAAAATACTTTCTCATTCCCAACAACCATGTCTCTACATCTTCATCCTTCTAGTCCTCACAATCAAATGTAGGAGGTTTGATTTTGTTCATTTCTCCTTGCACTTCATCCACCCTAGACCTCTTCTTATGCTTCCTAATAGGGGATGAACTAGAACTACTGTGTGCTCTCTTATTGGAATGTCTTGGGGAGTGATGGCAATGTCTTATAACACTTCTTGATCTACCTTTCTCCTCATGAGACCTATGACTTCCTCATTTTCTTGAGTCATTCTCCTTATCCAACTTATTTTCAATTCTGTCCAGGATTTGCATTAACTTCATGTTGAAGTCCTCCTGCTGCTCCTTGCATTTCATAAGCCTTTAATTATATACTTTATGACTTTGGACATATTTGTACAAATTTTTAATTGTCTCTACCATATTCATGTTTTCATTCTTTCTTTCTCCATGTCCATTTGAGTTTGTTCCTTCAATACCCATATGGACATCCATCCCTATGATCTCATATTCATGGTGTTAAGCCCCCTGTGCATATTCCATTCCTATGCACTCTATTCTAATCTTGATCTGATCTAGTTTTTGTTAACTATGAAAAATGTGTAGCCAATAGAACTTTGTCAGGCTATCTGTTTCAATAATTTCATGAAAATATGAACCATTATGGTTCAATAATATATCAGATTTTTTTCTTCTGATTTTCTGAGAAATTGTCTATTCAACTCAATGTTCTGGGTGAAAAATTATATTCTATTTTCTAATATATTTCCAATGAATACTCCCTTGCTTGATTCTGAGTCTTGAGTAGAAAGTTATGGATATCTGAAAAATGTGTCCTTAAAAAATAATTTTTGAGCACTAGCCCTTTTCTTCAGCCCCCAATCTCATGTGACCATGACCTATGACCAAGGACTCAACTGAAAGGATCTTATCCAGATTTTAAGGACTTAAGGGATCCAAAACTTCTGGCTTCAGAGGCTCTTACTACCTCATGCCTTATTTCTCCCGAACGCCGAACTGTCGAACTCTTGTACGATACATCTTCGGAGATTAAAGGCTCCACTGCTTCGAAGATTTGGGGCTCCACTACTTCAGATCTTCGGGGATTTGCTGCTTCAGATATTGAAAAGTTCTTTCTATATCACACCTTATTTCTGCCGAACTCTGAATTTCCAAACTGTTGGGGTCTTCTTAGCACTGCACACTAGGGGTGTTTCATGTCAAAATATGGAGATGACACATGGCCCAATCGACGAGTGACACATGTTGAGTTATAAATGGAACATAAGGTGTGTAAGAGGCATGTATCAAGTTGACACGTGGCATGTATAATTTATTCCACGTCACCCTAGGTGACTTCATCATGCCATGTCACTTCAGTGCTCTGGAACTTCGGTACTCCGAGCTTTGGAGGATCTTACAGCACAACACTTCAAATCATCCAAATGCCGAACTGAAAAGCCCCAGAAGGTTTTAGGAATCAACAACCTATGCTATGGGTTGAGATCAACGGTCGATAGGAGCTCCGAGACTTCGAGCTTCGAAGATTTCTTCCAAAATACCCTTCAAAACTCCCAAACGTCGGATTTATGAATAGGTCCACATCACTCTAGGTGACATCATCATGCCACGTCACTCTGGTGCTCCGGGACTTCAGGCTTCGGAAAATTTCATACCAACATACTTTATAACTTCCGAATGTCGAAATTATGAACATGTGTTTCCCAGAGCTTTGGGACTCCAGCGCACCGGGACTTCGAAAGACTTCACACTATAATGATTTAAAAACACACAAACGTCGAACTTCCGAACATACGCTATTTGGATCTTCAGAGCTCTGAAGATTTAGGATTCATAGGTTTCTTCTTCAACTTACATCAAAAATTCTGAATGTCGGACTTCCGAACTCCCGAATAGGTATTCTCTAGAACTTTAGAACTTCGGGCTTTGGAAGACTTCTCCACACTACACCACAAATCTCCCAAACATTGAATTCTTGAATACTTGCTAATATTTTGACACGTTCCCTCAATATGAACGGTCCAGATTGGTTCCAGACTTCGGGGAAAACTCCACTATATGCAACCACAACTAGATTTCCCCGAACACCGAAATTCCGAACCACTTGGGGGATCCAACGACCCACCTTCTCCCAAATGATCGACAATGTAGATTCACTCCGAGAATTTAGAACTTCAAGGATTTTTCCTCCTTTTGTCAAAGTCTTAAAAGTTTCTGAAGAAATGAGGTTTGTAGGACTTGAAGGGGTTAACCTCCATGCTCCTCTTCCCAAATTTGACGGCTGTGAAATATTCGAACCTTTCTCAAATAGATCCTACAACCATTACAGTTTCCCGAACTGCTACACCTCCTGAGATTTCAAGCACAACTAAGGCGTGCTCTTGGTGCCCTCTTGGCACTCATGGACACTCTAAAACTCTCATTTTGTCCATTTCGAAAACAATTCATTCTGAAAATTTTCCTTCAATTTCCACTTA
Source organism: Picea glauca (assembly GCA_000966675.3). NCBI lineage: Eukaryota > Viridiplantae > Streptophyta > Pinopsida > Pinales > Pinaceae > Picea > Picea glauca. The sequence continues at coordinate 41,015 of JZKD02S1953798.1, forward strand.
CACAACCCATCCAAGTTCAGTGTTGAAAATCAAAGCTCTGATACCAGATTGTAACACACCTAGCCTTATACTTGTTGAGCTATGCCACACATTAACTCTTGCGTAAATTAATAAAATGTAACCTACCCGACCTTCGAGGCTAACCATGCCAACTCCATAAAAACAACAATACCATATATATATATATATTATATATATATATATATATATATATTTATATATATATAACTTTAAACAAACAAATGCATTCTGCCAATATATTGATTCATGCAGAAATAACAATAAACATATACATGCATGATACACATGAAATACCCATACATACAAAGAAATGTATAAATACTCAGCATGCAAATGGACACATAATTGATACTTAACTCTTTTAGAAGACCACAAACTACGTGCAGACCTTCAACGATTCTCCCAGTCTTAGACCATGCTACTCATAACTCTTAGCAGTGGGTCACCCCCAAGTTGGGACTAAACTCTACCCTGGTAAAGGAATTCCTAGGCTAGGATGAGACAAATCAGATAACAGGAAGGATCTCATTCTAGGAGCTTACTCAAACTAACAACTTACAACCTCTCATTCCCCACATGTCTGTCCCACCCCAGGAAGTGTTCCCCTTCTCTGGTCAACAGTCCTTCAGTTGCCCCACTTCCCTTCCAGGGCTTTAGCAATAGGATGAACATGAATTCTCAGAGAACTATAGCTACAGTTGGACTCCCTCAGGAAATTCACTTCTCCAACAAACTCTCTCACCTGGAGAGAGTTTATCATGGTCCCGACAACTTGCCTATTCAAACCCATGGGCCTGACAACCTGTTTCTTTAGTCCAGAGCTTAAATCAACAAGTTATAGGAAATGATGAAAAAAACAACAACATTGGGCTAAGGCATCAACAAAATTCAGGTATGGAACAGGTGATGGCAACAACAACAACCTTTGGGTTTGGTTTAGGCACTTCCCATAACAGCAAGGTACATGTGCACTACTCCTCCCAAGATGGGTACGACTATTGCTGGTATCAGGAAAAATATGAGATAGATTCAAGAGTGTGTGCATGATGGAGGGTGTCGATCATGCAGATGTCGATTGATGGAGAATATGGTTGAGTGCGTGATTCCCTGAGAGACTGCGCTCGTGAATGGGGAAAATATGGGAAACAAGACTAATTTCCCCACATGTATTTGCATGCGCCCTGAGTGACACATGGCCCTCCAAGAATTTGTTCCTCTCCACTTGTATATCATTCCACTTCCCATAAGAACTTAGGATAATATGAGATTTATCCTCACCTTAGTCTTTTGGAATAATAATATAATATTCCCTTAGAGTTAAGCCCTCTAGCTTAACTCCTTTTCTAGGCTCTTAGCCCCTCCCTTTCCCTTCCTAGTGGATTTTAGTCCCCCATATTCTTTTATTTTGGTCGGTCTACATGAAATGATGTATTATATTAATGATATGAGTGTTTACATATACAAAAATAGGCTCACTAACCTTTATCATCTAGGCTCTCCGACCCAATCATCGCATAAGCCTCTTGGATTATAATCACTTAGATCACCAGCCTATAAAACATATTTTTACATTTTCAACTAGGGCTTAGTCTTGAGGTATTACATCATGGGTTGAGATGGCCAAACAAGAGGTTCAAAGGTAGGAGGATTCTAGGAGCAGGGTGTCTTCCAAGATAGGATCATGTTAGACAACATGATTTTCTTAAGTGACCGAGGATGCAACTAGTTAGGAGGACTAGAGAGTAGGATTTTCTTCAGTGATAGAGAGACCAACCAATCAAATGGATTGAAGAGAAGCTATGGTAGAGGATCTAGTATGGGATACAAATCTACTTCCAGGTGAGGATGGAGGATGTAATTCTTCCCTCACTAAGAGGGAGTGTTGGCGATTTGGTAGCATCGGGAGGCATTCCTACTTATGAAGTCTGGTGAGAATACCTTCCTCGCTAAGAGGGACTGTTGTTTTTTGTAGCTTCAAGCATGTATTCTCACATGAACCTAGGTGTTGGGCATGTGGGAATCATCATGGGCACCACATCACACTTTCAGTTTGGTGAAAACCCCTTTGGATTTGAGTGGGGGGTTCATGGGCTTGGTGATGGGGTTTGTGGGCTTGTGTTGGGGCTTCACACCCACAAGGAAAGCCTAATTTTATGTTGACTTGTGGAGGGGCTTCTATGGTGACCCCTAAGGATTGTATATAAAGGAGAGAGGTCACTATGACATTGTATATAATGTAGAGTGTGTGAAGACATGATGGAGCTAACATAAGTGAGTCTACACTTGTTCTAGGAGGATTGTTGATCTCAACAAAGGGAAATTTTGCAAGGTAGTGAATATGGCCTTGAAGAGAGAAGCGAAGAAGGTCACACATGTGGAGCGAATTTTTCATACAATATGTAGTTTGCAGGAGGATGAAGTGCGCATATACATAGATTGTAGAAGGACAAGTCATGTATAGGGTATATGCAGTTTGCAACAGATAAAAAAACATATATATATGATTTTCCAGTAAGGTGGATCGCATATTTTATTTTTTGGGTAGGTACAGATCCATACAGGCTAACATGTGACGTAAATAGGCTTGTAAAGTGGTCTACAACAAATTCACGTGTAGAAGAGATTCCCAGGGATATTGTTGAGGTTTGGTTTTCTAAATTGTATGGTTATTGGAGAACAAGGTTGTTCTCAGTTTTGGTGAGTTTGGAGGACAAGGTTGTCCTCATATTTTAGTTATATTGTATTGGCTATGAGGGCATGTTTTGACCTCAATATTTATGATGTTAACAATATTACATAAATAAAATTTGTGTCTCATGTGTATTGATGATTCATCTTTGATCTTTGTGTTTCCACTGCATATGTTTTTAGTCAAAAATTTCAGTGTAAAGTTGTTTAGGTATAACAACTAGGGTTTTATTGTTAGATCACGAGGAAGCAATTTTCAGATCTGAAATTAGTCACATAGAGTTGCATGTGAAAATTGACAATTGGGACATGCTAGTTGTCGCCATTATTTAACATGTCAAACTGAGAATTTGAATAAGTGTGGACAATCTGAGTCCTTATGAACCTTGCATATTTGAGAGGAAAGTTTGCAAGATATGGATAAAATATTCATTGCACAATAGCCTAAATTCTCTGGTGTAGGGAAGGTTCCTGTGAGGAAGAAAGGGATGTGTGTTCCGAGGGAAAACCCAAATTATGAAGAGAAAATCTTGCAAGATATGAAAGATATTCCTTTTTAAGAAGTTAGCAGGTCTTCAACAGTCTCAGAGTAGGCTTAGAACTTCTAGAGATTTGATAAGGTCTTGTAGAACCCTAAAATTGGCTAAGTCCCAACTTCATACCATTATCCAGTAAAAGAACTTCGTGTTGAGTTGGGACGATTCACAACCATTGATTCTGTGTCCTGAGTAGATGCAAACCGTTGGTCAGATGTTATCATATTCAGAGTGATCATGGATAAGGTGGTGTCATGACTCCAATGGGGAATGATCCAAGTTGACGAGAAACATCAATTTATCGAAGGGTGGTGACGATGGATTCTAGATCGTTGAATCTAGTAAGAAGAATGTTGGAAGATGGATCATCAAGAGTCCAACAGGATGACTAAATCAAGAGTTTGATGGTAGAAATACGAGAACCAAAGATCCATTCAGAGGTGTTCTACAAAATCTAGGCCGTTGGATTTAATACAACTTGACTCTAGAGGAATTTTCTTCAGACCCTAGTTTCCATGCGACTGTGTTATTCGAGTAATCCTAGGTCATTCAATGAGATTAAAAAAAATATCATTCGATCTGTAAGAGCACATGTAGTTAGAATGAGATATCCAAAGTGGCCCATGGAACCATTAATTGAATACTTCGATGGGGAGGGACCTCGAGGAAAAAAAATGGACCATTGATCCAAGTGGATATCAATGGCCACCCACATCTTCCAATTGGCTCACATACAGTTTTCATCATGGTAGTTTTGTTCTAGA
>JZKD02S1953798.1:56398-66695 GCA_000966675.3 Picea glauca
TAGAGTTCTCTAACTAAAAAATTCATGAAGGCTAAGTCACCTACCTTTGATGGAGAAATTAAGATAGGAGAAGAAGTCGAGGCATGGTTTTTTGATTTGAATAAGTACTTTTAGGTACATAATTAGTCCAAGAATACCAAGGTAAGGATTTCCATTTTTAATCTAAATGGAGGAGCATCCATTTGGTGGGAAGACCTCAAGGAAATCAAGGGATTGAAGGAAATCAATCTGACGTGGAAGCAATTTGAGAAATACTTCTGAAAAGGATAATGATTATAAAATTAATATGATGATAAAATCAATACATTACATGAGAATAAGTTGGGACAACTTACCATGGATGCTTATGCCAAAAGGTTTATGGAATTGCTAAGGTATATTCCTTATCTCAAGGATGAGAAAGCATGAGTGCAACATTTTCTCAGTGGACTACCACAATATTACCAAGATAGGATTGAGTTTGATAAACCCAAGACATTGGAGGACACTATTCAGAAGGCCAAGTGTTGCTATGATTAGTCTAAACATAAGCAAGAACCTTCAAGGGATTGGAAATGAAAAGACAAGAGTGGATTTCAAAAAAATGGATTTAAGTGATTTCCACATAAGAATTCAAGAAAGAGTGCACGATTTGGTTAGCCAAGAAAAAGTTTATATCAATAGAATTTTCCATCTCAAAGTGGAAATAATCTAGTAGAGCAAGCAAGAGAAAGAGTAGAGGAACCCAAGAAAGGACCTTTGCAATGTTGGGGATGTGTTGAGCCACACTTGTTGAGGGATTGTCCCCATAGACAACTTGACATTAGAAAAGTATATAATGTACATGAAAAATCTACAATCAATGATGTAGCGAGAAGTATGCCGAGAATATATGTAGCTGTGGAAAATCAGAAAGCATATCACTAAGCTTCTGTGGCGGAATTGGAAGGTATTATTACCAACCAACCTATATCTATTTTAATTTACCCAGGATCTAACCTCAATTATATTTCACCTTGAATTGTTGAGGCATATTCATTAGAGAGAAACAAACATGCAAGAGCATGGTTGGTTTAGTTACCCACTGGAGCAAAGAGGAAAGTGGTTGAGGTGATTGAAGCCTGTCCAATTGAAGTGAATGGACTATAGACTCAAGTAGCCTTGAATATCCTACCCCTAGGCTCATATGATGTGTTGTTGGGTATGGATTGGTTAGCTTCCCGCAAGGAAAAATTAAATTGTTATGAGAATATTTTGGAATGTGAAGATAATGAGGGAAATGCAAGAATTTTGCAAGGCATTTAGAAGCCAGTTTCAGTGAGGAAAATATCAACGTTTCAACTCAAGAAGTTCATTAGAAAATGGTGCCACTTGTATATTATACAAGTACTTAAATCAACAGAAAGAAAAGAGGTAAAATTTGAAGATCCCCAGTGCTATGGGAATTCATAGATGTATTTCCAGAAGAAGTGCCAGGACTACCTCCGAAGAGAGATATTGATTTTTCAATAGATCTTGTACTTGGAGCGGTATCAGATTCAAAATTACCCTATATAATGAGCACACCAGAGTTGGTGGAGCTGAAGGTGCAACTGAAGGAAATGTTGGATAAAGGTTACAACAGGCCTAGTGTGTCTCCATGGGGAGCACTAGCCCTGTTTTTAAATAAAAAGGATGGTATGTTCCGCCTATGTATTGACTATATATAGTTGAACAAGATGACCATCAAGAACAAGTATCCTTTTCCCAGGATAGATGATCTCTTTTATCAACTCAAAGGAATTTCATTTTTCTCAAAAATTGATTTGAGGTCAAAATATCACCAAGTCGGAATCAAGGATGAGGACATCCACAAGACAAACTTTAGAACAAGGTATGGAAACTATGAGTTTGTAGTGGTGCCATTTGGGCTTACAAATGCACTAGCCACATTCATGTGTCTGATAAATAGTGTGCTCAACAAGTATTTGGACAAGTTTTTCTTAGTATTTATGGATGACATTTTGGTGTGTTCCAAGAACAAAGAAGAGCAAGAAGAACATCTCAAGATGGTGCTACAAGTGCTGAGGGATCACTAGTTGTATGGTAGGTTCAACAAATGTGATTTCTTCCAAAAGGAAATCCAATATTTAGGCCACATAATCTCATCAAAAGGAGTGGCAGTGGACCCTGAAAAGATCAAGGAAATCATGGATTGGAACGCCCCTAGGAATGCCACAGAAGTAAGATCCTTCATGGGATTGGATGGATATTATCGAAGGTTCATAAAGGGATTTTCCAATATCTGTAATTGTATTACCTAATGGTAAAGAAAGGGGAATATATTTTCATGGTCACTAGAGTGTGAAGATAGATTTCAACAGCTAAAGCATCTTCTGACCAATGCCCATGTTTTAAGGATTGCAGACCCTGGAAAATATTTCTTGGTTTGCATTGATGCTTGCAAAGAAGGACTGGGTGGAGTTATTATGCAAAAAGGGAAAGTGATTTGTTATGAATCACAAAAAATGAATGAGCATGAGTAGAAGTATGTTACCCACGGTCTAGAATTGATAGCAATTGTGCATGCATTGAATATGTGGAAGAATTACTTACTAGGGAGAATATTTGTTCTCATGACCTACAATTGTGGTCTAAAGTATATGTTCAACCAACCAAGGTTGAATGATAGACAAGCCAGGTGGATGGTGTTGATTAGCAATTTTGATTTCAAAATCAAACACATAAAAGGAAAAGAGAATAGAGTGGCATACACACTCAGTTGAAGTGTGCAGACAATACACTTAGTAGAAACAAGTGTAGAAGAGTCTGACATCAAGTAGAGGGTAAAACCCTCTTGCAGAAAGATGAGTTATTCAATCAAGTCATAAAAGGGTTACAACAAGAACCCATGGAAAATAAATATGAAGGATATCGACTTGGAGCTAATAAATTGTTGTTGTATAACAACAAGTTGTATGTTCCCAATTCATAAGATTTGAGGCATTTGGTTATGAATGAGTTCCATAAAAGACCATATGTAGGTCACCCTGGTTACCAGAAGATGGTAACAACAATAAGGAAAATGTATTAATGGCCCGAAATGAAGCAGGACATTGCTTAGTTCATTGCAAAATGTTTAGAGTGAAAACAAGTAAAAGTTGAGCATATATCATGTTGGGATATTGCAACCATTGTCAATTCTAGAGTGGAAATGGGAAACAATCTCCATGGATTTCATCACATGTTTGTTGAAGACAATCAAGCAACATGATGTGATCATGGTTGTTGTCGATATGTTGAGAAAGGAAGCTATCTCACTTCATTCCCATTAAATATACTTTCAAATCCATATACGTTGCTAATGTTTTTATGAAGGAAATTTTCAGATTGCATGGTTTTCCCAAGACCATAATCTCAAATAGAGATATCAAATTCACTTCAAGTTTTTGGAAAATCTTGTTTGTAGGCTTAAGAACACAATTAGCGTTTAGTACAACTTACCATCCTCAAACAGATGGTCAAATTGAGAGAGTGAACATAGTGCAAGAGGACATGTTGAGGATGCATGTTATGCATCAACCTAAGTAGTGGGAAGAGTATCTACCCCTGGTATAGTTTTTCTACAATAATGGTTATCAAGAATCATTTAAAATGAGCCCATTTGAGGTTTTGTATGGAAGGAAGTGTAGATTTCCAATCAGCTGGGACAGTTCAGTGGATGGAATCATACTTGGACCAATATTGTTGAAGGAGGTGGAAGAGGCCATGATTAATATAAGGTATAATCTTAAAGTAGATCAAGACAGACATAAGAGACATGCAAACAACAAGAGGACTCAAAGAGAGTTCAAAATGGGAGATCATGTGTATCTTTGAGTGAACCAAAGAGAAGTTCCCTAAGAATGAGGACATGTGCTAAGTTAACACTCTGCTACTATGGACCATTTGAAGTCCTAGAGAGAGTGGGGCCTATAGCATACATACTTTCTTTACCACCTATAGTTAGATCCTATAATGTGTTCCATGTGTCTTTATTAAAGAAATATTTGCATGATTCTAATCATGTTATTGATTGGATTGTAATACAGGTGGAACCCGAGGGAGAGGTCGAGCCTGAACCTCAATGCATCCTAGATAGGAGAGAAATAATTCTCCGGAACTGAGCCATCATGTAGGTCAAGGTGCAATGGAAGCACTTTGGAGCAGATGAGGCTACATGGGAGCTGGAAGATGTCATGAGATTAGCATACCCATTTTTGTTTTCTATATAATTGTATACACATGGTGTTTTAAACACAGAGGAAACTGTTTATTTAAGGGGGATGGGAATGCAACACCTTGTTTTCCCCAAATAATTTAATTATGCTAATACTTCATCTGATTGTGTTTGTGAATCTTGTAATCATGTTTTGATTAATGAAAATGACAAACAACTAATTGAGAGGGAACAATGTTGAAATTAATGGCCATGATACACAAGTGGGAATTGATGAAGTCAACATTGATTGAGTGGTTGGGTAAGGTGGAGCTGAGTTTTTTTTTATGAAGAAAACATGAAGCTTGTTTAGCAAGCTAGTGTATACTTGCAAGGCATAAACATGTACCTACCAGCGTACCTATATCGGTATGGAGCCACATGACCAGTAATGAAAGACATGATTGGTGGTTGAGGTAGTTAACACTGCTAATGGTTTTCATCTCTTGAAGAGGCAAGGGTCAACAAAAAACCTAACAGGAGTACACCCCTTGAATTACCCCTTCAAAAATTCGGATCCCTAATTGTAGGTCACCACTGATAGAAGTCATGGGAATCCCAATGATTAGTGAAGGAAGAGACCAAAGGTGGAAAACACCATGAGACAACACATGAAAGGAGGAGATATAAAAAAAGAGGAGAGTGTGCATGGACACACATATAGAGAATAGAGCAACGGGTAGCTAAGGGTGGAATCAAAGGAGAACCGGACACATAACGCATAGAGGAAAAAAAGAGAGCGAATGAGCAATGAGCTCACAGTCTAAGGGTGGAGCGAACTGAGACATTGATGGGCATTGATTTAAGAAAAGGAGAAAGTGGAAATTTTTCCTTGAAGAAAATAGGAATCTTGTCTAAGAATTTGATGATCACCTTAGAACAGAGAATACCTAGATCCAAACTAGAGTGATAGAGGGATATATCTTGGTACTTACTAGAAAGAAACCAACAGTAGTAAGGGAGGTCACAGAGGGATTGTTTATCATAGAAGGGTCTCCCTTGTGCAAAGGAAATCCAGTTGATAAACTACCTAATAAACCTGTAGAGACCCCGAGCTTAGTGGGATGAGGGAAAATTCTGCTATTGTCAAAGGAGGAAGGAGAGTAAACTACCAAGATCATCTTAAGCTTGGAAACCGGTTGAATAATTCCCCTTGTGGTATAATGGCCTGACAAAGGGGTGGAATATTATAGGAACATACTCTACAGTAATTCCTAAGATTGGGAGGAAATGCATCCTCTCTCATTTAGTTGGTGTTGGCTATTTCCGTGATCGAATAAGTGATTAAATTAACTTGTTTAATTTTTGTTTGAATGATGTGTACATGTATATTCTGATTTAAATGGGAAATGTGAATGATTTTAATCAATGAATGGAATCCCTAAGTAATTGGGACATTCTAGTTGTTTCCATTGTTTACCCTTTCAAACTGAGAATTTGAATAAGTATGGATAGTTAGAGTCCTTATGAATTTTGTAGCTTTGAGAGGAAATTTTCCAAGATATGGACAAAGTTTTCATTGCACAGTATCCCAAATGCTCTGGTGTAGGGAGGGTTCTTGTGAGGAAGAAAAGGATGTGTGCTCTGAGGGAAAATCCAAATCCTTAAGTGGATAGCTTGCAAGATATGTAAGAGCTTACTTTTAATGAAGTTAGCAATTCTTCGACAGTCCCATAGTAGGATTTGAATTCCTAGAGATCTAATAAGGTCTTGTAGAACCATGAAACTGGCTAAGTACCAACCTCATACCATTATCCATTAAAATAATTTTGTGTTGAATTAAAATGATTCACAACCGCCGATTCCATGTCCCGAGAAGATACAGATTGTTGGTTGGATGGTGTCACCATCAGAGTGATCATGGAGAAGGTTGTGTTAGGAACTTGATGGGGAAAGCTATGAGTTGAGAAGAACCATTCATTTATTGGAGGGTGGTGATGATGGATTTTGGATTGTTGGATCTAGTAATCATATTTTTGTAGGTCCAGGAGGATGGCTAAATCAAGAATACAATAATAGAAATCCAAGAATCGAAGATTCATTGGGAGGTGTTCCATGAAATCTAGGTTGTTGGATCTAATATAGTTTGAACTAAGAGGATTTGTCTTAGGACCCTAATCATCGTGTGGCTATGTTATTTGAGTAATCCTAGGTCGTCGAATGAGATGAAAAAATATTATTCGATATGTCAGAGCGCATGTAGTCAGAATGAGATATATGGAGTGGCCCATGGAACCATCAGTGGAATACTCCGATGGGGAGGGACCTCGAGGAGAAAAAGGGGATCATTGATCGGTATAAGGGTGAAGTTGGATTTAGCTATAGATCCTATGGGTCCCATATATTACACGTGGGTTGAATTTTCAAGTGGGGATCAACCATTGAGAGGATGGAGACTTCGACATGATTGTAGCCATTGGAACCTTGGGTCCGAAGACCGTTAGATTTCAGATTATGTCCCATCAGGATATTGTCATCGAAAGGGAGCTCAACCTATATGGTTTGTAATTTCGATGTAATAGGTACGAATAGGCCCAGATTGTTGATCTGAGGGCGAGAGACAAACCTGACCGTCCGATTCAGGGCATATATGTACCTGTGAACTTCAACAAACTAAGTGGAGAAATTTCTCTAAGAGTTAATTAGAGTCATTATAGACAAAATTGTGATAAGAGAAGTCTTCACTTAATAAAAAAATGAATCCAATAGAATTTCAAAGGAAGAAAATAAAGGAAAACTAACATCCCACTAGCCTAAGTGTGGATTAGGGGGTCGGGTGTGTCACAAGTAAGAGGTGTAAAATGTAGAATGTGAGACTGCAGACCTACAAACATGTGAATCGAAAAATTTTGATACCCTCGCTCCGCATTAATTCAAAAATGGCTAAGTGTTGGAAAATTTTTGATAGAAGAGAATTAAAATAAAGGAAACCAAACAAAAGAAAAGATAAAGAAAAAAAATCCTATGGATGGTTAAATGAAAACACTAATTTGTTCACAAATGTGGATCAACAAAGGGAAATACCATGAATTCCAATTTATACATGTGTGATCAAGGAGTCAATATTCATATCAAAGATCATAATTACGATAATTCTAAGATTGGTATTACTAATAAGGATCAATATTCATCTCATTATAGTGGTTCTCTGCAAATAGAGAAGCCATGCTTTGATACAGTGCTTTGCCTATCCAAGAGTGATTTATGAAGGACACACAACCCCAATGCTTAGGCTACCCATAATTATAGTATTGTGGAAGATTTAGTCAAAGCACCTTATGTTATGTTTTCCCTATGGGTCCTTTAAAGATATCACATGTAGTGTATTGTAACCCAAGTTGGTTCAATCATTCCTTCCACATACCTTTGAATTTTGGTTGCATTTGGATTGTGTTAAAAAAACTAGTTGTGAATTTCCAATTTTAACTTACATTTCAAAATTTTGTTTTTGCTTAAAGGTAATCTTCTTTCTTGATTCGAATGGTGTATCTACGACATGTTGAATCTTATGGTTGACATTGTATTTCTAGTGGAGAACAACCCAACTTTTAATTTGGTAAGTTGAGCCCAAAATATCTAACAATCTACATTCAAAGGATCTTATGGTCGAATGTCACCTAGCGCTTAAAGGCACTTTACAAGTCCTAAGAATCTATCTAATGAGAATAAATGAATCTAATTGCCAATATTCATTTCCAGGTGAGTATTTACCGATGATTAATGATCCTTCATGCATCCAAAAAACTAGATGGACAAGAATGGACTCATATATTTGCAGATGAATATTTCAAGTTGAAATATGCTTGAATTATAATGAACACTTCACTACCCAAAATAGAGAACAATGCAAAGAGAATTCGATGTAATGATTGATGTTCATTTCGGGTTGAGAAAAGCATGATATTTAATGAGGAGAGAATTACCTGAAATTAATTATTTGATGATATGTGGATCATTTAGGCCGGAGAATTTAAAAATTAATGGTCTTCTAAACTATTTTGGCAGCTACGAAACTACTATTAAAAACCATTGGTTTAATTTGTCTCATTCTACTTTACAATTATTTTCCATCTTATACGCATTGATGAAATGGGATTTTCAAGGTGGTTGTCAAGCTAATGTTAGTAATTACCACATGTGTGTAACATTAGAAGTGTTCGAGTATTATAAAATTTGTTTTCATCGTTCAAACATCATTTCCTTAGTAGGGATGCTTGAGTATGTTGTTATTGATCAAAAGATTGGTTCAAAAGGGTCATTTTAAAAACTAGTAAGTGCATCAAACTGTCATGATCCAAGTGGATCTCGATGGCCATCCACCTTTTCCACTGAATCAATGTTTTAGAGCCTGTGGTTTTGATAAACCATGATATTTACCATTTTATGGGGAATTTAATGTATTTGGATATCAATTTGTTAATTACAATCATCATGTAATGATTTCTTAGTGGTCTTATGCACATCCCTACAATGTTAATACATTGGATCCCATCAGAACCCCATAGTTAAGTGTGTTTGGGATAGAGTAGTACTAGGATGGGTGACCTCCTAGGAAGTCCTAATGTTTTACTTGCCTATGACATTTTTTAAACTTAGACCAATTTATCCCATGTTGGAATATTCAATAATACTCGGGGGGGGGGCATGAATAAATATTAGGCACTTTTTACCATTTTTTACCACAAAATGTAAACATTAAGTTATAAACAATTTATCACTTATGATTGAATTCAAGATATCATAAACATATAACCACAGATACACAATACACAAGGATTTTACGTGGAAACCCAAATGGGAGAAAACCACAAAACAATTTTTAATGTATCATAAGATTACATCCATCGACAACACCAAATTCCAAAAATTCTCCAGCACCAACTGGAAGGAGGCACCAACCCCCTGGTTTATAGGCTCCGACTTGAAGGAAGCTATAACTCCCTAAATTCACCATCTTCAACTAGAAGGAGGATCCAACCCTGTTTCCTTTCCCCTTACTTCCTCCCTTAAATATAAACAAGAGAATCAACTTGTCATTATTACTGTCACTGATACTGATACATCATCATCATCAAAACTGGTTCAACCGCAATAAGCACAGAAATATTATTCCAAGATCTCCAAAATGTCCCCCAAATCATATGCCTAAAATCACTAAGATATGCCTCAATCATGTAGCAAAACCTCCAAGATGTGCCTCAAAGACATATAGAAAAACATACCTTTCATCATGTGAAAACCCTAGTGCATGAGATCTCATATCATCAAACCTTCCTCAACTTCAACAACAATAAAAGAGCATCTTCTTCAAACCCTTCCTCAACCTTGCGGGACTAGACTAGGCAACGAGCGGGGCCTCGCATTCTTAGACAACTAGCGGGGTCTCATGGGACACCCTATAGTTGTCTCGTGAGGGTCACCTCAGATAGGGTTTCTCGAAAACCCTTTTCACATGTGAAACTCTGAGAACTCCCTCCTTCACACAACTCCACTACTTCACTTGTGCTAAGAGATCACAAGCTTCCCTTGATAAAAATAAGAGGATATTGATGTGTATTTATGTTCTTCCAAGTACCTCCTTTACTTTTCTTTAGGGGAAACCTATAACTTCTTGTTTGCAACCATTTTTATCCTTTACTTGATTTTGGGGCCGACTTATAACTTCTTGGTTGCAACCATTTAGGGGAAAATTTTACATGATCATTTTTAAGATGGCATATCTCCTCAATCGTGAGGAACCGCATGGCGTGCCACCTACAGTTTAAAATGGATTGATGAGGAATAATAATCCATGGAGGTTTTTCATGCACTTGCAATGTCCTTAATACTCTTTTTCCTCAATTAAATTTGGGATCCATGACCACACCTCTGGGGCTTCCTGACCATATTTTCAGGGATTCTTGACCATACATTGTAACTTCTTTTCTTAACAACTAGGGATCCTTGTAGGATTATTCAAAGTGTATTCCCATGAAGGCCATGGTTAGATCTATTCCATAAGGGGACCATTGTGGATACTCCTTCAAATAAACCCATCACTTCTAGGGGCTTCTGTACCTGCTTCAGAGATTCTTCTAGGAT
>JZKD02S1953809.1:0-14315 GCA_000966675.3 Picea glauca
TTATAATATTGTTCATTGCTCATTGGATATAATTGAATGGTTTAAGTATAAGTTGAAAAAGGTTTTTAAATTGTACTTGATACTGATTCACCCCCCTCTCAGTATCAACAAATCCTAGATTAAGGGGTTAGGGTTTTGGTATCTATGAAATACCTAAAAACATTGTATATATATTGTATGGTGAATGGTGAAATTAATACAATGAAGAGTTGAAAGGTTTTCTCCCGGTTAAGGGTTTCTGGTATAAATCTCTGTGTACTATGTGTATGAGCCATTGATTAATTTATGTTTTTCTTAAGAATCTATATGCATTGTTTTACTTCACAGGTTTAAAACTTACACATTTTTCCCTTCCAGAGTGTGCATTTTCATCAATACCCCATTTTCATGTAATTTCATAAGGTCAACAGACAATTACCAACACAAGGCATGCATTTTTCTTCCTAGGGCGTGCATTTGTCATTTGCTCTATTTTCGTGCATTTTATGCATTTTTCCTTTTGAGGGAGTGCATTTTTCACCATGGGATGTACATAATTTATTTGAAGGATTGGATGTTTCATAAGCCTATATATCCCCGATATAGTCATACCAATTTCACCATTGGGCCTGCATTTCAACAAGACCAGTTTTAACATTTTGATCTATTTGTTTTACAAGGCAGTTTTTACCCTTTATGCACAACAAAAGGTTTTTTGTCTGAAAATGCCCATTTTTTCCTCTAAAATTCAATCCTAAGTCATGAAATATTTTATACCTTATTGTAGGATGGGTATTTACAATTTCCCACCCATCCAATCCTCATTGTTTCCATTACTGGTATTTCATTCCAACCATTTGACAAATAATGGAAGGAACAATTAGGTTTATTTTTGTTGCATAAAACTGCAATTCAATCATGTTATAGTCTCCACATCTAAAAATACACAATCACACATAGGAAATGCATATTTTTCTTTTAAACTCTAATTTATGCCCTTGTGTAAAATGCATGCCAAGCTTCAAAATAATGCACACCAAGATCTTAAAAACCCTCCAATTTGAGTGATTCAAGTTGTTGATGGTGCATTAGATAATTTTCACATGTGTACATATTTTTATTCTCATTTTCAAACATAAATGTGGCTTCTCTATAAAAGAGGAAAAATCTGCCTCGTTAATTGAAAGACCAAAATAGTAGAAAGTGACTTAATGGAAATGCATGCCCATGCTTCTATATAGCTAGAAATTTAGTTATAAGAGATTTTGGGTGAATATAATGACATTATAAATAGACCTTTATCACCCTAAGTGTAGTTTCAAATGAAATAGGACTTCTACCTTGAGCCAAGATTGAATACTTTTTATAAAATGGAGGGTAAAATTGTCTTTCTGTAAAATGCACGCCCATGACTCATATGACCTCCAAATTGAGTGATTCAAATTGTGGAGTTTTATTGACGATGCATTTTTTACATGTTTATAATAATGTAGTTGAAACACCACAAGGATAAGTGGTTCAATTGATTGAAATTAGGGAAAAAACATAATGAATAAAACCAAGAAATATCAAGAAGATCAAGAAACAAGGAGATGGAAATAAGAATAAGAAGCCACTAATTTTCACATTAATGTATTCATAAAATACATACATATAGTACAATGATCAATAACCATTGTTAACGGTCCATATAAGCAACTCAAGTTAACAAGGTGGTATTAGGACTATGATTAGGATCAATAATGCTAACAATCCCCCTGTTAATCATTATTATGTACAAATGTACCAACTAGCAACAAACACCAGTGAAAATGATGGTAGCGTATCCAATTCTTCAATTTGTAACTCATGGTATGAAACCTCGTGAGTGTTGATGAAGATCCACTTGAAAAAACCCACCATACGTGGATGTTGAAAACTAAATATGGAAAACTAAATGTGCATCAAATGAGCTAGATATCCTTTGAGTGGTAATTGAAGTGAACCCAAACCAATGAGAGGAAATCCTGATGAGAAGTGAATTAGATGCAATTCTAACACATCCCATATCTTGAAAAACCATAGCAATCCAATGTACCAAAAGAAAAGAGAAGAATAATCATATATCCTCTGCAAGGTCAAAATACCATCCCTGAGAAGTCTGAAGACTATGAAACTCTCACATATCAACACATAAAAAATTGTCAAAAATCCTGCTTACAGAAAAAGGTGTCGAACATCATCCAAAACCTGTATATGAAAAATTCTGTAGCCAAAAAACCTCTGAGTAATAAACTAGGTAAAATGTTGGTACTGCTCCAAATCTGGAACCAAAATGTCCATCAAACATGTCAGACAATGCATCAAATGCCAAAAAATGTGCCAAGTCATCCATCCATCCAAAAATTATCAAAATCCAAATTTCCAAGTGTTGAATTGTCTCAGTGAAAAATCCTCTAAAGGTCAAACTAACCAATCCAAATCCATCATCCAATCAAGAAACAAACATTATGAAAATACTCTAAAGGTCAAACTAACCAATCCAAATCCATCATCCAATCAGGAAACAAACATCATGTCCTAAAAAATCCTCAATTATCCATCATTCTGAAATCATAAAATCATCTACAATCCTAAATCTTGAATCCATAATAAATCATCATAAAATGAAATCCTGTAATTTAGACTTCGAAACTTGAAGTATGACATATCAATATTTCCCCCCTGTCGACTGAAAAGTGAGAATTTTAGATAATGAGATATACCCCCCTGAAAGTGGAAAATTGTAATCAAACTGCCTTCAAGAGGAGTAAGGAGACTCGATATTCAACTCAAAAGACTACATCAAGTGGGCCCCAATCATGCCCTGGATCATACAATACCGAAAAAAATTAGTGTCCATCAACTATAGAAATATATCCAATAAAGTATGGTTGTACCTATGTATAAACTTGTTGATAAGATTGTTCCAATAACTTAGCTTCCAAACTCCAATGAAAATTCCCTAACCCTTCAAAATTTTCTTGTTTCCTCTTAATCTTTAGTCCTTCCAACACCTTTCTGAGACATGATTTTTCTTCCCACAAAAAACACATGGGTGGATATCAAAACAACTTAACTCGACATGGATAACTTGGTGACAATGTCGACACAGTACAAGTTATTTGTTCAACTAAGCATCATTGATCCAAAAATGATCTAGAGAAGGCTAAGAATAAATCAAAACTCACAGAGGCAACTGAGAACACTCAGAATGGCTCTAGCATATAGAGAAAGGGAAAATATTCAAAGCTCCCAAAACTCAGTGAAATCAGCATGATCATGAAGAGAACGTCGCAATATTTCTAACTACGCAAACGGCTCGTCAAACAGAGTTATAGTTTGAAAGATATTCCCAGTAAAAGTTGCGGTCAAACAGGGCCAGTCAACAGGGGGCCACATCATCATTCGTATTGCTGACATCGGCATGATGTCAACAGATGACATGGAAAGGTGACATCATCATACGAGCTAATGACTTCAACATGCCACGTGGAAGCACCAAAGGCTGCCATGTGTCACCTGCCAATGGGATTTTCAGGGGTCCATGTGGACCAGTAGAAAAATGCCATGTGGCACCCCCAGGCGACACCATGTGGCACCACCCAAGAAGTTCCACATGTCAGGTACAGAATGACGGGGCAGAAACAGCAGCATACAGGTGGAATTATCAGGGAGCACCATGTTGCCCAATCAGCGGGTAACATGTGGCATCCCTGAAATGCCCAATATTAACCTGTGAACGAATTTTGAATTTTAAAATGATAGGTCCACCAAATCTAGCGGACCACGCCAATTTTAACAGCAAGTTGGAAAGGACATATAGACGCCGCTAAATTTAGCGGGACCATATATTGTAATATATATATACATAAACAACCAACGTACCAAAATGGAGTCTGGCGGGATTCGACCCCAGAACCTCAGCGATGCCCAAGCTTTAACAACTCCGCCCATAACCAATGTGCCACGAGTACCACTTGGTATATCCGCATGTGGTTATTAATTAAAAGGTACAATCCACCCAAATATAGGGGGAAAGAGGCGTGAACCGTATGGACCTATGGGAATGGATTTCGAGACAAAACTATCATCATTGTAGGTTGCAAAGGGCATAGAAACCGAGTCAGAATTCTTCTTGGCCTTGGGAGTGCCAAAGTCAAATCAGAGCATGGAGACAGTCATTTTTGGGTAATTCGACGCCACGAATTCAATGGTGATGTTTGTTTTATGATCTGAGCATTATTTATGCATCTTGATTTCAAAATGAGGTATATTTATGTATTTTCCAAATTCTTTTGTTGAGTTAATGAAAGAACCTACCCATTTGAGAGAAGGACCCGGAGACGTAATCCACCAGAGACTAACTCCTTTATCAAGTTTTTGTGTTCATATCTAATGTTGATGTCTCTTCATTTTTAACTTTTCCCTTCTTTAATGGTGCACTCTAATTTATGCTCATTTAATACAATTATTTATAAGTCACGATGAAAAGATCATGAATCATGTTGGTATCAGAGCAGTCATCTTTGACTTGAATTGTTGAGTGTGAATGCTTACTAGGGACAAGCATAATCATGGTGAAGGAACTCTTAAGCTTTCAATCCTGAAAATGGTCATGTGTCCAGAAGGAAGAAAATAGTAGAAGAGGACAAGCATGATGAACAGGAGAAAAAATTTGACATGGTCTTTTAGTGCATGTCAGAAATGGTCGAGCGAATGTATGGAGATTACGAGAAGAGGATGAAGAAGAAAGGGAATAAAAAGGAAGCGCATGCAGATGATGATGCTTCGGTAAACCAAGGGGCTGGAGGAGATCCTCTCGAGCCTCCGTCTTCACCTTCGAGTTCTATTTCTTCTTCCTCTGAGCATTCTTATCATTCTCATCATTCTATCCATAATGCCTCTTTTAAGAAACCATTATTAAATCTTGATGTAAAATTTTATTTACCTATGTTTAATGGATATCCTAATCCTGAAAAGCTAGATAATTGGATCTGACGGGTTGAAGTGTATTGTCATGTCCAACATATTGATGAAGAGGAAGTTAAAGTGCAACTAGCTTCTCTTCGGTTGGAAGGCACCACTCTCATATGGTGGGAGAGCAAGCTTCAGGACAGAAGTAAGTGTGGTAATCTTCTTTCCTCGTGGTCATAATTTAAATCAGTAATAAGGAATCAATTTTGTCCATTAGGGTATTTACATAAAGCAATGATGGAATGGAAAACTTTAAGGCAAAGTAAACGACAAAATGTACAAAGTTTCATAGAAGAATTTAGGAAGAATGCTCTTGCATTGAACATTCCTTTAGATTCTTATGAGACTTTAATGAAGTATATTGGCACACTTCACAGTTATATTCGACATACTTTGCTCTTGTTTAACCCCACTAGTCTTGACGAAGTTTGTGTGCAAGCCACTCACCTTGAGAACAAGGGGAAATATGTTCAAGAAGATCCCACCAAGAAACCTTCCAATTTCCCACAAAAGACTTTTAGGAAGTTTAAAGGGAAGGACAAGAATACCACTATAGTTACGAGAGAAGGAGGAAAACAATCTTGCACTAATTTCAAGAAGAGCGTTCATGATGAAGAATACTATTGGAAACTGCATCCGGAAAAGAAACTGAAACAATTCAGTGGAAAGGGGAAGAAAAAGACTGTTGCTATAGTGCAACAAGATCTTGGTTCCTATTTAGGAGATGAAAGAAAGATCACAGCGGTTGGAGTACAAGGTAAATATTCTCTTCATGATAGTTCAAGTTCCAATGATGAATCTCATGTTGATGAACGAAAGAGGAATGAGTTATTTCATATAAGAGTTGTATCTAAACATGCTAAGATAGATACATTATTTGATCTGGGTTCCAAAGAAAACTTAATATCTTAAGCACTTGTCAATAAAATGGGTCTTGAAACAAAACCACATCCAAAACCTTATCCTCTTGGTTGGGTATGTGACAAAGCAAAACTTGATGTCACCAAACAATGTAGGATCAGATTTTCTATTGCTTCAAAATTGATTGATGAAGTGGATTTGGATGTTGTACCCCTTGATATATGTGGCATAGTGTTGGGAAGTCCTTGTCTTTATGATAGAAAAGTAGTCTTCTTTCATCATGAGAATAAATACCACATTACAAAAGGGGGAGTGGAATATATTGTCAGAGCTCATAGCATGAGGGCAAATACAACACTTGTTAGTGCAGGGCAAATGAAAAGACTCATAAACATTAATAAGAGATATGTACTCATGGTCGAGAGAGAGAAAAATGTCAGGACATCCGACGCTTTCCAAGGGTGTGATCCATCTCATAAAAATGAATTAATTGATATTGTTTCTAAGTATGATGATATTTTTCAGGAACCATATGGATTACCTCCTAAGAGGGAAATCCAACATGAGATACATCTTCAGCAGGATTCTCCTCTTCCTAATGTGGGCATGCACAGGATGTCAGTTGTGGAAATGATAGAGATCAATAAGAAGGTACAAGGCTTATTGGATCAAGGGGTCATCACCAGTTCATATCCTTGTGTTTCTCTTATCATGATGGTGCCAAAGAAAGATGGCACATGGTGAATGTGTGTTGATTACCGACCCTTAAATAAAATCACAGTGAAAAATCTATACCCTCTTCCTCGCATAGATGATTTAAATGATCAATTCAAGAATGTTGTTTATTTCACTAAGTTGGATTTGCACAGTGGATATCATCAAATCAAAGTTGCAGAACAGGATGCATGGAAAACTTCCTTTAAAACCAAAAAGGGATTGTTTGAGTGGTTGCTTATGTTGTTTGGGCTTTGTAATGCTCTGGCAACTTTCATGTGTGTGATGAATGATGTATTCATTCCTTTCATAGATGACATTGTGATTGTATATTTATATGACATTCTTGTTTTCAGTGGGACTTGGGATGACCATGTGAGGCATGTAAAGCAAGTATTGGATACTTTGCAAAGGGAAAAGTTGTATGTAAAATTGTTTAAATGTGAATTTGTCAAGACTACACTTGTGTACTTAGGTCATATTGTAGGAGGAGGACAATTGAAAATTGACCCTTCCAAAATTGATGTAAATGTAAATTGGCATAAGCCAAAAAGTGTAACCTAAGTTCTAAGCTTCTTAGGTGCAGTCCAGTATTGGAGGAGATTCATTCCCAACTTCTCCTTCATAGCAGCTCCTCTGCATGCCTTAACCAATCTGAAGAACACTTTTCAGTGGGAAGGAAAGCAACAAAACTCTTTCGACACTTTGAATGGGAATATCAGTACTACACCAGTATTAGCACTATCGAATCTTCAACAACCTTTTGACATCAATACAGATGCCAGCGGATACGTCATGGGTGCAGTATTGATGCAATATCGTAAGCCTATATGTTACCGCTCCGAAACTTTTAACCAAGATGTTGTTAACTATCCTACATATGATAAAGAGTTGTATGCATTAGTCCAAAGTGTAAAGAAATGGAAGCACTATTTGTTAGGGAAGGAAACAATCATACATACAGATCACCAACCCTTATAGTATCTTCAAGCACATACCAAATTGCAACAATCTCAACACTACAATTGGATGGGTTTTCTACAACAATTTCACTTGGTAATCAAGTACAAAAAGGGTACAAGTAACAAGGTAGTTGATATGCTTTCTAGACCTCCTATTGTTGCTTCTATTGTTTTGAAGAATGCTTCTTTATCTCATGATAGCTATATAGAACAATATGCCATCAATGAAGATTTTAAAGAAGTATATGTGAACCTAACCCTTGGTGCACAGGTAGAGAACTATTGTCTGCAGGGAAAGTTACTCTACCATCTTGGAAAGCTATGTATTCCTACAAGTCAACGAGTCCATGTAATACGAGAAGCTCATACTTCTCTTGTGTCTGAGAATTTTGGGGTAGGAAAGACTATGGCTCATTTGCATAGGTTTTGTTACAGGCCTCAAATGAAATAAATTGTAACTAAATATTTAAAGGGGTGTGTGATCAGAATCTGGACCAGGGGTCTAAAATTTGCTCAAATTTCAAAGTTCTTGGAATGCAACTAAAATGGTACCATTGCGTCCGTCTCGTTCTCCTGATTCCGGTGGTATATTTACTTTCGAAAATGGAGTCCGTATGGAGAAGTTATCGCGTTCTGTTCTCCAAGGAAAATAGGGAAAATTTTGATGCTGACTGGGCACGCCGTACAGCTGACGTGGCATAGGTCGTACAGCTGACGTGGCGGCCGTACAGATGACGTGGTAGGTAGATGACGTGGCAAGTTTTTATTGGTTGACTGTGGGCGAGTAATGTTGCAACATGTGGCATTTTTCTGAGCAATGGAAAGGTGCCACGTGGCCCAATGAAGGGCTGCCACGTGGCACCCATTTATTTGTTGTTGGTTTGTATGGTTTATTAAAAGTTTATGGAGGTCACGGGGTTCGACCCCCGGACCTCCCTCTCCATTACAAAGCTTTAACAAAGGTCCGCCAACCTTTGCACCACACGTCCTTGTTTAATAAAAATATGGTTTGTAATTAATTTGAATTTGTATATGGTTGCAAACGGCGCGGGTTAGGGCTGGGGCTAAGCCCCAACCCCGGGTCACACGAACCTTGCACAGGACCTTACCCTCTAATGGTATTCGTGTAGAGGTATTTCATTAAACCCGCGGTTTTATTACTTGTTGCATGTGACCCGGTATATGCATTTTGGGCGCGGGAGTTTTCAATGGTTAGCACACGGTTCAAACTTTATGCAAAGCCCGTGGTCACCACTTATAATATATATGATCGTAGCATATGTTAAAACCCATAATTTCGGCGCGCATTTACATTGTAATATATTACATTGTAATATATTGTAATATATTACAAATACATGGTATGGTATATATGCATTGCGCGCGGGGTGTTAAAATTTTAGCCCGTGGTCGCAACAACCACCATACGACCAGGATTGTGGTAAAAGGCGCGGAGTATTTTATATGGGTTTCAAATGTTGAAACTGTGGTTATATTGTATAATATGGCATACGACCATATTAATTTTCCATTCATGTGGAGTATGTAATGGTGGTAGCCACGAGCATATTACGTTTCAACATGTCACCAGACATTTAATTGGTGCGCGGGGTTATTTCAATTAACCACCGGTTAGTATCACTATATGCGCGCGGTTGGGAATATTACCCGTGTATTTAAATGGCGTGGGGTTTCACAACTATTTAAATAGTTATTCAACCACACCCGACGCGTGTCAAGCCCAGAACTAACCTGGCAATCTTAGCCCTTGTTATGCGCGGGGAACTTGGCCACATGGCCCCATGGCCCAACACCTCCGAGCTTGGGGGCTTTGTTTCCGTTAACCATTCGAAAAATTGGAACATTTTGTGGGATGCTCATGGGTGCTGGTTTTAGTGACGGAAAACGCCTAGAAGTTAGGTTCATTCTTCCACAGGTGCGAAATGGCGAACCAGGGACTGAAGCTTGAAGGGGAAAAATGGAAGAAGGCATAACTTTTGGAGTTTTTGACCAAATCAGGTGATGTAAAAGCCCAGCTAGGGGTTTTTGGACGTTCTGAGTCCATTGGTGATGTTTCCATAGGAATTTGGAGACTTATAATGCATGTTTTTAGCCAGTGAAGTTTGAGGAAGCTCTAGGAAGCTTGAAGCCCTCATTGTTTGAGGCATTGCTCAGATGAGCCCATGTCCATTCTCTGAGACTGAATAGTCATTTTTGACTGATTACTATGCTCTAAACACATTGGGATAGGTTTCATATCCATTGGAGGACTTCTACAGGTATTTTTTCTCCATTGAAGCTCAGGGAAGCTTGGAGGTCACATGTAGAAGAGGTCATTGTTGGATGAGACAAGATCCATTTGCAGAGTTTTAATAGTCAATTTTGGGGTTTTTATGTATTCTGAATCCAATGGTACAGTCTGTAAATCCATTGAAGTTGAGAAGAATCTTGTAAATATCATTTGAAAAACTAATCCCAAAGAGCCAAGTCCATTGAAGAAGGCTCAAGGAGATGTAGCCCAGAGAGGGGTGAACTCCTTTATCATCTTGGTATTGTTGTGATTTTGATGTGTTATTTGCTGCATTTTATATTGTTGTACATTGGTTTATACACCTAATTAACCTTTTAAAAACACATTTTCTCACACATGAACATTGGCAAGAAGAAGCAAGAACTTAACACATAAGCCAACTTGCATATTTAAACACATGAAGCAAGGTCCTGTTAAGGTTTATTTTATTGAGGTAGAGAGTGCTTGCATAGCATAACAAGTCAGCCTTCTATTTTCATATCAGTGTGTGATGTGTTTTACTCACCACTTCATGTTCCATCCCATCCATGGGAAAGCATATCCATGGATTTTGTAGGGGGTGTACCAATAACCAAAGGGGGTCATGATTATTTGTATGTTGTAGTGGATAGGTTCAACAAGATGTGTATCTTGATGCCATGTAAAAAGAAGATCAATGTTGAGCGGACTATTAATCTCTTATTTCAGCATGTTTGGGTTCACTTTGGATTACCCACATCTATCGTCTCAGATCGAGATACTTGATTCCTTGGGGACTTTTGGACTAGCTTGTGGAGAATGATGGACACCAAATTGAAGAGGATCATTTCTTTCCATCCACGGACCAACAGACAGACATAGGTGGTAAACCGAACAATGGTACTTTTTCTTTGAGGCTACTGTAGCAAGCGTCCCAAGTTATGGGATGAACATATACCCTATGTACAACATGCGTACAATTGAGTTTTACATTCATCCACTAAGATTTCACCTTTTGAGACATGTTTTGGGTACCTACCAAAGGTTCCTTTGGACTTTATGTATGGGAGAGATGTCAATGTAAATGAAGAACGAATAAAGGACAAAGCCCGCAAGTTCATCCAAAGGATTCAGCAGATACACCAGGAAGTCAAGGAATAGTTGGAGAAAATTTAAGCACCGTATAAAGCTCGACATGACAAGCACAGGGTTGATCATCAGTTTCAAGTTGGAGACCAGGTATGGCTTCACATCAGCAAGGAGAGATTGAAGGGTGAAGGCAAGAAACTCAATCCCATTCGTTATGGACCCTTCACTATCTTGGAGAAAAAAGGTACCAATGTTTTTTGTCTAGATCTTCCACCTTATATGAAGATTTACTCAATTGTGAACGTTGAGAACTTGACACTTTTTAAGCCTCCCATGATCATGGATCAAGATGATGAAGTTTCAATACCATCAGTTGCTAAGTTTGCACCTGAGTACTTGCATGAGCTACAGGAAGATATCATCCTAGATAGGAGGATGATGACTTCACGCAGGGGTGATATTTATTATCTTCGAGTAGGCTTAAAAGGCACACATCCAAGCAACAAAAAGTGAATCGAGAAGGTCAAAGTGAGGGGACTCTTCCCTCACTTACCATTTGATTGATGAAATATTTTTGTGGTCCAAAAATCTCTCAGTGGGAAGGCATGATCCAAAAAGGATCCATAGAAGGCTAAGAATAACTTAAAACACACAGAGGCAACTCAGAACGCTCATAATGGCTCCAACAGATAGAGAAAGGGAAAAAAATCAAAGTTCCTGAAACTCAGTGAAATCAACATGATCGTGAAGAGCACATCAAAATATTTCTAACAGTGCAAACGACTCGTCAAACGAAGTTACGGTTTGAATGATATTTGCAGTCAAAGTTGCAATCAAACAGGGCCAGTCAACAGGGGGGGCACATCATCATCCATTTTGTTGATTTCAACAACTGACATGGTAGGGTGACATCATCAAATGGGATGCTAACATCAGCATGCCTCGTGGCACCACCAGAGGTTGCCACATTTCACCCGCCACTGGGCTTTTTAGGGGTCCATGTGGACCAGTATAAAAGTTCCATGTGGCACCACCTAGGAAGCACCACATGTCAGGTAGGGAATGACGGGGCATAAACATTAGTAGAAAAGTGGACTTATCAATGGGTTCCATGTGGCCCAATCAGAGGGAAACACGTGGCACCCCGAAATACCCAATATTAACCCGTGAACGAATTTCAAATTTTAAAATGGTGGGTCCACTAAATCTAGCGGACCATGCCAATTTTAACGACAAGTTGGAAAGGACATCTAGACTCCACTAAATTTATCAGGACCATATATTTTAATATATATATTTAAACAACCAACATACCAAAATAGAGTCTGGTGGGATTCGACCCTGGAACCTTTAGCAACTCCGCCCATAACCAATGTGCCACGGGTACCACTTGGTATATCCATCTGTGGTTATTACTTAAAAGGTACAATCTACCCAGAGTTGGGGGGAGAGAGGCGTGGACCGTACAGACCCACGGGAAAGGATTTCGAGACAAAATTGTCATCATTGCAGGTTGTAGAGGGCACGAAAATCAAGACAAAATTCTTCTTGGGCCTGGGAGGGCTAGAGTTGGATCGAAGCATGGAGACAGTCATTTTTGGGTAATTCGATGCCAAGAATTTAGTGGTGATTTATTTTTTATGATATCAGCATTATTTTTGCAGCTTGATTTCAGAATGAGGTATATTTATGTATTTGTCAAATTCTTTTGTTGAGTTAATGAAAGAGCCTACCTATTTGAAAGTAGGACCCGAAGATGTAGTCCACCAGGGACGAACTCCATTATCAAGTTTTTGTGTTCAGATATGATGCTTATGTCTCTTCATTTTTAAGTTTTCCCTTCTTTAATGTTGTACTCTAATGTATGCTCATTTAATACAATTCTTTATAAGTCATGATGAAAAGATCTTGGATCAATCATCAACCAACAAATCATCAATATTATCATCAATATCCTCAACAAGAGTACCATCATCAAAATCTAAATCAACATCCCGATCAACATCATGTACATGTTTCTTATCAAGTTCATCCTTCCTATCAACATTAACCAAAAAACCACCGCTTACAAAAGAATTTGGTTTACAATAATTAGGAATATGAAAAAGGTTATCATGATCCTTTTCATATCCTAAGCCATATATGTTTTGTTTAAACTATAATGCTTCCCACAGTCTAACAAATTTATCTATATTTTCAACCCGATCCTCATGTTGAACCTTCAATTTGTCTACTTTGTTTTCTGTGTCATCATTCAAGGCTACACTAACTTCATCAAAAGAAAAAGACTACAACTCACAATCAACAAGCACAAGTTTTTTTTCTTGTTCCTTAATTTTTTGTTCTTATTCCTTGGTGTCATCATTAAATGATGTCAACTGCTCAGTCAAAAAAATTTATTGTGTTTTAAGTAGATGTACCTTTTTGTGCAGTATGCGAAAACAAGTAAGAACGTTAGTGAGCATTCCTTTTTGCATAGGAATTGTAGATTCTGGAGTCTTGTTAATAAATGTGTGCAACATATTAAACATTTTGTCAATTCTTTCCATTTTGAAGTGCTTCAAATATTCTTGAAGTGAAAAATATAAGACCCCCTTAAGACCACAATATAAAATAATCCACACAGAGAGAAAAATCCAAAGACCCCCTTATTCAATTTCAGGCAGGTCTAGGGCGCAATGAAAAATATGAAATTTATTAAATATGGTGAACCCCTTATAACTTTCAACAACTCCTTATAACACCAAGTTACAATTTGTGAAATAATCCCTTATAACTCACGACAATAATAAAATCCTTATAACTCCTATCTCTTACACTTTGAGAGTGATTTCTTCAAAAGAAAACATAGGTCTAAAAAAACATTTTCAAAGTTTCACTAGTACCCAATTTTTACCATTGTCTTCCACTAATGATCCAACTCATGCTCCCATCTAGAACTTTTAGTTGTGTTTGTGCACACCATTTAATATATAAAAAAATTATGGTTCTCACTTATCACCCAATGGTTTTGTTTTAACTTATTCTTTTGTAACATTAAAATCATGCACACAAAAGAATAATTTAACTTTTTGAGTTCTATGTGGAATTCAAACTGGTATTTTCGTTCAATGGAAAACAACCTAGAACCTTAAATAGGTTGGGGTTTCTTCTTTGAATGAGAAGAATCATAAATATTCACTTGAGTTCGGTTGTAGACAACAAAATGCTTCAGGGTTGAGGTTGCGAACAACAAAATGTTTCTATACCTCACACACTTCCAGGTTGCTTCTTATTCATGTTGAATTCAGTTGTTGCATCATTTTTCACTAGAGATCGCTTTTATTTGTTCTTGTATAAACAACCAAAATACAAAAACATCAAATTGAGGTCGCTTTTCTTCACTTGCTCATAAAATGACATCATAGCATTCTCAATCAATTGTTTCCTTTAATGGAAAATAAGAA
>JZKD02S1953809.1:36462-48368 GCA_000966675.3 Picea glauca
AGCTTTGGAGATTGTTGGCTTGGCTAGATGTGTCATTTTGTCAAGATAGATTGTGAATATTATCAGATCTATGCTCTCAGAATTCTTGGAGTGGAAGTGTGTGGGGAACGAAGGATAGTTGGAAGGGAACTTATGACATCAAGGCCATGGTTGTAATATCTCTTTCACATTTAATATGATACAGTAATATGATTCTTTCCTATAAATCTTGTTGTGTTTTATTGTATGATTCATTAATCACATACATAGGTTTATATTGAGTTTATGCTATTACTATCACTTTGGTTGGTTGCGTTCTTTTGCAGGTTCATCATTGTATGAGCGTTGGAATGGAGCTAGGATGGAGATGGTGAGAGGAAGTGGCGTTTAAATGGTATGTCACCTATCCCTCTTTAGTTAGTAAATTCAATATCTAAAACTTAAGGAAAGCGTCATGTTCTTGTGTGTTTTGTTCTAGATCTAGGTGGATCTAGGGAGATCAGTGAGTGTCTTCACCTACCGATTTATCCAATAACAAAATTGGTGTTCATTGTGAGAAGGTTTTGTTTGTTTGATTGCTTCCTAGATTTTTAGTGTGTGTTGTTTGTTTTCCCTAGTAGACTCTAGGTTGGATTTGTTTTATATGGCATCAGCTCCCGAAATGACCAATGAAGGAACCCCTGCTCGAGGGGAACCTTTTTTTTTTCCTTCTTATGGAAACATTGGTCCTCCTCACATCACTACTTTGAGCCTTCCAAGTCTCACTACTGGATTGTCGATGTGGTTTTTTTCCACTCAGGTAATCCCAAATGCAGTAAGTGCTTCATTCGTAAGCACTTCCACCCAATAACATCAACCTCATGTTGATCCTTCACCATCTTCACCAATAAGATCTTCTTCGCCTTCTTCACTTGCAAGCTCTTCTCCCATTTCATATTCTTCGTTGAGTGAAAGCTCTGAAGCTAGTAACCCAGTGAATAAGAAGAAGAAGAAAAGGAATAATAAGAAGAAGAAAAATAAGCAAGGATCAAAACCTTCAACCACTGCTAAACATGTTGGAAAACAACCAGTTACTGTTAATCATGCTGGGAGTGTTGATGATGTCAAGATCACCCAAACAACCCGTAAGCCCAAGTACCCTTCCAGGGTTTGTAAGGGTATCCATCTTCTTAATGAATGCCCTGGTCTATCCAAGGTTATAGAAGAATGGTCTACACATCCTCGCCAACCCATGTCGTTAGCCTCTGAACAACATGTTGATGACTTTCCGTCGACTAGTCAC
Source organism: Picea glauca (assembly GCA_000966675.3). Taxonomy (NCBI): domain Eukaryota; kingdom Viridiplantae; phylum Streptophyta; class Pinopsida; order Pinales; family Pinaceae; genus Picea; species Picea glauca. The sequence continues at coordinate 37,724 of JZKD02S1953809.1, forward strand.
GATATAGTTGGGAAGAAGAAAAGTAGAGCCAAGTTTCCGTGTATTTTATGCAAAGGGAGACATCTAAATCATATTTTCCCTCATATGGAAGAAGCCTCGAAATTCCTGGAAAACATGATTGTTTCACAGCCTCAACTTCCAGCTGCTTATCGCAATCTTTATCTCAACCCACCTGTAGTTGATGGAATGATCAATCTGGTTCCCCTGTCGATCAGTCTGGTTGATCAAGTGGTCAATATAGTCACATCCTTGGTTGAACCAATAGATGAAGTGGTCAATTTGATCCCATCCTCGATTGATCCCACTCTCCTGTTAGAGATTGAAACCCAAGCAGTCGATATTTTTCCAAGCGTCGATCCCATTCTCCCCTTGGAGAATGCAACCCAAGTGGTCGATCCGATCTCGTCATCAGTCAATCCTACTCTCCCGCTCGAGATTAAACCCGATATTGCCCACATTTTTCTCGTTGATACAGACTTTTCCATGTCGGGGGGTATTCCTCCTTCTCCCGTGAAACCCCCTCCAAGTAATGAGGTCATCCTTTTTAATTGGGGTGTGCTAATTGGACCTCGTCTTCCCTCTCACATTCATTTCCAAATTACAGTGCAAGTTTGTGGTCGATACATTCCTCAGACGTTGATAGATGAAGGTGCGTCCATTAGCATTTTGACCTATTTTTCTTAGCAAGCTTTGGGTTGTCCTCAGCTTGCCCCGGTTGCGTAGAATTTGTTAGCTTTTAACAGAAGAACCAGTCAACCTTTAGGGACCCTTCCTCAATTTCCTATAACTTTGGGAGGGAAAACTGTCTTTATTGATTTCATGGTCATCCAAGATCTCTTGGATTTTTCTTTACTCCTTGAGCGGGATTATGTCTATTCCATGAAAGCTATTGTGTCCACTCTTTTTCGCGTGATATCTTTCCCACACGATGGAAGAATGGTGATTGTTGATCAACTTTTGTTCATTAGTCCTGACTGGATTACCTCCCTAAATGGTTCTTATATGAAGACGGTATCGCCCCTGGCACATGTCAATTATGTGGCATTGTCTCCCATGACTTCAACTTCTGATGACTTAGATCCAGTAGTTGACATAGTGATCTCTTCGATAGGGTTGTTAAAGACTGATCTCTTTACTCTTGTCGTGACCCTCAACATGGTGTCCTTCTAGAGTGTGTTTCTTCCTTCCAGTGAAGAACTCTTAGAAGCCATGACCATTTTTTGTCTCTTGACATGGTGTCATTCCAGAGTATTGTCCTCTTGGAATCCATGATCAAGAAGAGAAACTTGTTTTGAGGATGGTTTCTGCGTCTCTGAGGCAACCTCGTTAAAAAATGAAACAGAGGTCTTTGAGCATGATTTTTTGATTTCAAGCTCATTTAAAAATGAAACCAGCCTTGAGCATTGTTTTCTGATTTCAAACTCATTAAAAAATGAAACCTGTTATGAGGATAGTTTTGTGTATATGTGGCGACCTCATTAAAAAAAATGAAACAAAGGTTACGAGCATAGTTTTTCTCGTGTGTCAAGCTCGTTAAAAAATGAAACAACTTCCCCCTCTCTGTTTGGGTCAAGTCCTACGTCTAGTATTTGAAGCTTCATTTCATTCATCTTTGCAATTGGATGAAACGAAGATTGGGGGACATTGCTTACAGCCTCTGGACTTCATGCTGAAGTTAGAGACACTAGCTTCTTAAGTTGGGGGCTAAGTACCAACCATGCATTGGGAAGTCACAAGCATAGTTTTCTATGGTTCAAGCTTGTGTAAAAATGAAACCAGCTACCTCAAGCATAGTTTCCTCTGGTTCAAGCTTGTGTAAAAATGAAACCAGGTCCAAGCATAGTTTTGTTTAGTTTTTATTCTGTGTGAAAATTAAAATCTATCCCAAGCATAGTTTTGTTTTGTTTTAAAGCTTGCGTATAAATGAAACAATTCTGAGCTTAGTCTTTGTTCTTTCTCATGCTCGTAAATACATGAGAATAAGTTACCGAGCTTAGTATTTGTTCTTTCTCGTGCTCGTAAATCAATGAGAATGTAACCGAGTATACTTTTGTTGTCTTTTTCGTATTCGTCATGGTAACACGAAAACAACGAAAATTAGGGAGTATCCTTTAAGCTCTTTTCACGCTCCATAAAAATGAAAATATTGTCGAGCGATCTTGTTCTTTTCACGCTTGTAAATGTATTTGAATAAAATGTTCGATGGGTGATATTTTATCACTTTTTCAGTCTCGTCGAACTAATTTATGAAAAAGAAACTGGGAGAGTTCTCTTTAAGTGTTTTTTAGACTCTCAAAACATGAAAAACCCCCGAGTTTTCTATCTTTGGACTCGTTAAACAAACATCAAAAGGCCCTTATGGGACCGAACCACTCCTTCCTAAGGTTCGTTAAACATACTCTGAGGGACTCATCCAAAAGAGAAGCTTACATTTCAAGCATATGTTATCCTCCTCAAGCTTGTGTAAAAATAAAGAGGTACTCGCCAGAAATGGTGGGGGGGGGAATTGGGAAAGAAATATGTCTAAACTTGTATTCCATGGAAGAGTCGCTTTTGAACATGACACCCTTTCACTCGCCTTATGTCTAGGTTGGAAAATCCACTTGTCTCCTGATCATACTCCTATAAGATTATAAATTGGTCTGTGATCATTGTTGTTGAGTCAGTATTTCCAAGACAGTGGTCGTGTCGTCAATATGTTCAAAGAGAAATTCAACCCGGAAAGCCTTCTATTGCGTCGGCCATTTATGCAGTCTTTAAGCCTTCTATTGCGTCGGCCATTTCTGCAGTCTTTAAGCCTTCTATTGCGTCGGCCATCCCTGAGTCAGTCCCGAATCACTTGTTACTCTGACGTACATCAAATCTTGTTACTTGTTTCGTGTCATTGATGTGGGATACATTAAGGCCCTCTTGTGACGAGTATTTTCCTGTCGACTTCAACTCATTATCCAGGAATTAGAATTAGAAACTAATTGGTACCTTGGAAATTGCATGCCTCAATGGCAGGTTTCCTCTCTTTCGACAGTTGGTTTTCATTATTGACCCCTGATCGGGAGATTACACGGAGTGTTCGACTTCAACTCATTAATTTACATTCGTTGGATTGTACTAGTGTACCTTGGGAGTCATTGACATTAATAGTGATTTCCCTCGCACTTGTTAACGGTATACAATAATGACCGGTAATCAAGTGGTTTCTACCATGTTCAACTTTGACACATGTATTCACATGGTTAGATTCGTACTATAGAGTGGTGCAGATGAAGACCCTGGATCTTTTATGATAGATTCAGGTTGCATTGGAGTATATTCAGTTTGTACTGTTTCATAAATCCACATTGTATGTCTCGTGGCTATGCTTAAATTTGAGTCTTTAACACATAGATCCACAGTGTATTTTTGGTGGCTATGTTCAGATTTGAGTCATATCGGCATGGATCCACAGTGTATGTTTGGTGGCCATGACCTGTCTTACTTGACATGGATCTTCTCATGTCGACATTTATGCTTTGAGTCATTTGTATTCTGAGTATGGGAATGCCTACCTCAGTGATGATATATTATTGTACTATATTTCATTGTTTGTTTGCAAGTTTCCGACTAACTGTTCCTTGTTCCCTACACACACTCGACAAAGTATTTCAGCTATCACTTTGTTCTAACTTCATACTTTGGGGAGCTCTCTGTTACACATTATTTTCATCATCCCTATGACCATTAATGATCTAAACCTGTCTGTAGTCTTCAACGGGGTCAGTGGCCTGAGTTCCTGAAGAAAGAAGGGAGAAGAACTTTTCTTGAGAAAAGAAGTTGCATTTTCCTTTATGAAAACCCTATTAAAGATGATTTTTGCATGCTTCACTATGGCTAGGGTGCGAGAATGCATGATTCTCGCAGGCTGCACCTTAGCTGGGTTGCGAGAGGTTCGCAGGTTTCTCTATAAGTAGGGTGCGAGAATGCTCATACGTGGGAAAAACGAGCATCTTCTCGATGCTTCTAGAAAGAGAAACTTCCATGGTGAGGTGGCATCTGAATGGTTTGTATCTTACTCACTTTCATGATTTAGTGGGATCATCCTAACCTCCTCACCTTATCCTCTTCAAATTATAAAAGGAGAGGAGATCTCATGTAGAAAGTTGGCTTGAATGATATTAGCTTTTGATTTTGGAGCTTGGATTGGATTGAGCTTTGGAGATTGTTGGCTTGGCTTATGTGTCATTTTGTCAAGATAGATTATGAATATTATCAAATCTATTCTCTTATAATTCTTGGAGTGGAAGTATGTGGGGGATGAAGGACAGTTGGAAGGGAACTTACGACATCAAGGCCATGGTTGTAATCTCTCTTTCACATTTAATATGATACAGTAATATGATTCTTTCCTATAAATCTTGTTGTGTTTTATTGTATGATTCTTTGATCACATACATAGGTTTATATTGAGTTTATGCTATTACTATCACTTTGGTTGGTTGTGTTCTTTTGTAGGTTCATCATTGTATGAGTGTTGGAATGGAGCTCGGATGGTGATGGCGAGAGGAAGTGGTGTTTAAACGGTATGTCACATATCCCTCTTTAGTTAGTAAATTCAATATCTAAAACTTAAGGAAAGCGTCATGTTCTAGTGTGTTTTATTCTAGATCTAGGTGGATCTAGGGAGATCAGTTAGTGTCCGCACCTACCGATTTATCCAATAACAACTTGTACAGATTATTCTTCATGAGTTGTCTTCTTAATTTCCTTCGGTCTTGGTATCTGAGCCCAAACTTATCACAGTTGTAGAATCCCATAGTATGAAAAAACTTTTTTTTGTGCCCAACATGATTGTTGCTCCAACATCTCATTAAGTTATTGTACCTTCTGATCCAAGTGGATATTGGTGGCCACCCACCTCTTCTGCAACCAACTCCTCTTGTTTTTTTTTAGTTTAGCACGTTCTTTTGTACTTCTTTGTAATTGTGGTTTCTACACTTCTAAGGTTGTATAAAGACCTACACATCATCCAGGTGGATATTGGTGGCCTCCTACCTAATCCAACTAGATTATTTTATATTTTTTCATGTCAGCACATCTTTATGTACTTCCAAGGTTTTTTTGGGGCCCTAAATAGTGTTTTTTTGGAGTTCCATAGTCAAAATGTAGACGGAGTCAAATTTTGATGGCATAATGCGTAGTTCTCGAAAATACCTTTCTAATAGGCTATCACGCACCTAAAATAGAGATCGTATGAAAAAATTATGACCCTGGGAAGTTAATGTAATAACTTACCCAAACCGGGCCCACATGACTTTTGGCATTTCATCTCCTAGGGTTAGGCTTCTGGATGTCTAGGGTTTTGGAATTCATGTTTATCATAAAAAGGCCTTCAGAGCCTTATTTTAATCATCTTCTTGCGAATGAGCGTAGCCGCCACATCTCTTCTCAGAGATAAAGCTATCACCATTCTAGCGAGTCTTCCACTTTGTATTCTTACAATCTCTTTACAATTATTTCATTAATATAAATCAAGTATTGTTGTATTTCTTTGTTTCTTGCAATTTTCATGAGCATCTCATTGTAATTTCTCTTCTTTCATTTTGTTTCGAAAATAATCCAGATCACCTTCCTAAATTTTTCTTTTCAGGACTCTTGCATTCCAATGCTTTGTGACCAAAATGTTTACAAGAAAAGCAATAACCATTGAAGATCTTTCCATACTCGAGTCTGTTGTGACATGAGAGGTATGTATTTTCATATGTTTCTTGTTTTTTACTTTTATAGCTTCCTCCTTTAATAAATTTCATGGTTTGTATTTGGTTTGTATTTGGTTTGTATTTGGTTTGTGATTTCACGTTTTCCTTTTGAGGAGGATAATCCTTTCTCATGTTTGTGAATGGTGTTCCACTTGCCACCTTCTTCTTTCTTACTGTACCCAAGACCAATTTTGTCATCAGTTGGTCTTTTACCATTCGAGATCTTATCCAGGATGGTCGAGTTGTTCTAGAATTTGACATTTGCTTCTGTCTTTTCATTCTTCTTTTTGAGGTTGATAACTTTCAATTCCAACATGTGACATGTTTCTTCCTTTTTAGTCAACTGGATCTTCAAGTCTTCTTCTATTTCCTTAGCTTCTTCAAGTTGATTCTTTAGACTGATGACTATTTCCTTTGTCTCACCCAAGACTTCTTTGCATTTATTGGTTTTGTCATATGTCTTCAACTCTTCTATTTATTTTGTTAGATCAACAAATTTAGTCTTCAATTTTTTGATTTCTTCCTTATTTTCTAGATGAATCCTTTAAGGGTTAATGATTTCCAATTCCAACGTGTGGCACGATTCTTCATTTTTAGTCAACTGGATCTTTAGGGTTTCTTCACTTTCCTTAACTTCTTCAAGTTGAGTCTTTAGACTGTTGACCATTTATTTTGTTTCTTCTAATTCTTCTCTTCATTTATTGAGTTTGTCATATGCCTTCAACTCGTTCATTTCTTTTGTTAGATCAACAACTTCATTCTTTAATCTATTGATTTCTTCTTCTTTTTCTTCTAGTTGAATATTTTGTTCTTTCTCTTCATGGTTGTTAGATGGATATAACTATTGTAGTAGCAACACATATTTCTTTTGAATTTTCTCTAACTCTTTTAGAGAGCAAATAGTTGTGTATTCGAGATTGTCAATATCCTCCACAGGAACTTCAATATATATACCATTTCTGGGTTCCATACGAATCTCTTCTAGTGTAGCTATAACATCAATATTAAGATTCAATCTTTTTTCTTTAGTGATTACTGAGGTATGCATCAATTCATTGATGGAGTTGTATTCTTCATTGATGACTAGGGATTGCATCAATTACTTGTTTGAGTTGTCTTCTTCTTTGATGACTAGGGATTGCATCAATTCCTTGTTTGAGTTGTCATCTTTCTTGATGACTGGGAATTGCATCAATTCCTTGTTTGAGTTGTCTTCTTTATTGATGACTAGGGATTGCATCAATTCTTTGATGGTATTGTCTTCTTTTTTTATGTTTTGTACTTTACTCTGATAAGAACTCTCTAGTTGGAGCCATAATACTTTAGTAAAGGTGCAGTGTCCCATATTTTCTTTGATTTGGTCTAACAACCCATTCTGGATTGTTTTTAATTCCATTGAATTATTTTTCTTTGCTTCTTTTGCAGTTTTGGATTTGTTCGTTGAGGTAGTTAAGTACCAAGGCTTACTTACTACTGAGTCCCAAACTCTAGATCCTATTGAATTTAGATATATTTTCATTCTTTCCCTCCATGAAGAGTAGTCGGTTCTATCAAATAAAGGAGCTTCATTTGTGGAGAGAGCCATTTGTTCATCCATTTGTGTTTTTAGTAGGATCTTCCTTCCAGTGATTAGACTATTTTTCCTTGAAGATACCTTTCTCTGATACCAATTATTCTCTTAAGAACAATTGAGTGGTTAAACTGTAGTGAAGGAACCTGCTCTGATACCAATTTTTGAAACACACGCTGACATTGAAAGGGGGGGTGAATCAATGTCTGGAACTTTTGGCTACTTTTCACACTTTCATAGATTAACTAAATTAATTTAATAAGATATGCAGTTCAATTAATTATTCATAAAAATGTATAAAACAAACTTTATGAAGTAGATAAAATATTATTCTTTTATTTATTTAACTTGAGTGAATACAAATAAATCAATCATTTAATATCTTCAACTTTAACTAAATATGAGAGATCCAACTCTCTGATACAAGACCCAACCTATAGTTCTCAGATCCAACTGAGAAATGAGGAATCCAACCCTCATAACAAGACCCTTCTTGTTGATCTCAGATCCAACTGAAATGTAAGGAATCCAATCTTCATGACAAGACTCAGTTTGTAAACATGCACCAACCTGATAGAATGAACTTTCATTCAATCCATTATGTGTGTGTGTGTGTGTGTCCACCAAGACACCTTCTTCTCTTCATATTTCTTTACTTATATAGTCCTCCAAAGGGTGCCACTTTGAAACATTGTGTCCTTTTAGAATGAAACATTGCACCCCTTCATTTAATTAACAAAAATGGTAACTTTTATTAATTGATTTTTGTACACCAATTTAAACAATGATTTTTGTATGAAGATTATGGAGTTATGGAAACGAATTTTAAAATTCTATGACATGGGTTTTTATGAATATAAATCCGTTCTTATTGTTTAAAATAAGGATAGATGGATAAAGCTAATCAGTATGGTCATCCAAAAACCTTTGATGAAAAAGTCCTAATTAACCATGATTGTGAAATTTTTGAAACTGTTATGTCACAGTTTGATCCTTATGATTTAAGTAAGTTAACCTGTGATAGATTTAGGGATTTGCATGATTATTTACATATATGGGATTCGAACTTAGGTAAATTCATAATTCCCCAAACCTATCTTTCTAAAAAAAGGGCCATGGTATCTAAAATGGGTCCATTATATTCTATATCAATGTTGATTCTATTACAAAAATGTTATCTCTTCCCGAAAAACTTGACTATAAGACTTGGAATCAATTAAAGGCTTTGGGTGTCAATGTTTGTACTTCTATAATTATGGATGCTACAAAGTTATTAAGAAAGAAGAATTTGGTTCAAAATCCTCAAATTAAATGTAGTTCAATTAAAAGAAGTATCGAAACCTTCATGAAAAGATACAAGGATTTAATTGAAATGGAACTACCTTCATGTTGGTATAAAAATAGAAATTGTATTTAGCATGAAGCATATGAAGATATGCTAATAAAATCAAGGGATTATATAACTAAATTTCAAGTTAGGGATGGTGTTTAGAAAGGTCAAAATATCGTTTGCAAGTTAATAGATGATTTTCATTTATTATGGAAAATCAAAACTTTATTTCCTAATATTTTATCATATGATAGATATATGGAGCATTGGAGCTTGATATAGCTTCCAGAAAAATGGTTAAAGCTTGAAGAAAAAATGCTTGGAACTAGCCAAGCTCATACCTTGTTAGAAAATTTTTCCAAATGTATTGTATTCTATACTATGTTCTATACATTCATGTACTCTATTATATACTATGTTTTATGCATGCATATACTATGTTCTATAAGGAAATGCAAACAATGACTTTGTTTTAAAAACAAATATTCAGTTCTTTGTATTTCATCATCACTTGTCCTTCTTGGCTTCATGGTTCATCATTAAAATGGTGTACAGATAATTTATGGAATAAAGAATGACATATTAATATGTTTATGGAATAACGAATGACATTTTTTTTCTTTGAAATGGGGTAAGCATCAAATTTTTAAAAGGTTGTTTATCGCATATATAGTATTTGTTGCTACCCTTTTATGGAGGAATGTTATATGTTTTGTATGTACAAAACCACATATCTGTACACACACACTTTCTTTCATTTACCTTTTAAAAAAAATTGCTACTTTCTATGCATGAATCGTACTATGCCACTTTCAATTACTTTTTGGGTATGGGGAATTGAGAGTGATGAGAGGGATGGGAAGGGACCAAATGAGATTCCACCTTCACATGGTTGGCCTTGTTCAGTAGAGAATAAAATATTCTCAAAACCAAGAGAAGCTCATGCAGGTATTTCATTTTAGACTTTCTAGAGTCTTGTACATGTCGATGTGATTGTTTATTCATTTATTTATTATAAGCATGTATTATTTGATGATTTTTGCAGGTATACGCTATGTAAATGAAACTAACTAGCCTATGTGTGATGTGGTTGTAAAATATCCTTCTCCTTCCTCATCAAGCTCATGGACCCAAGTAGTTAGTACTGATTTTTCCATTTTAGTTAGTGTGTGTGCACAGTTGCCAAAGATTCATGTGTGTTTCAACCCTTTACTAAAATATGGGCACAAATCACCCTAGTATGCATTATTTAGGGTTTACAAGCAATCCACAATATTATAACTTGTAACTTGTAAATCAACAACACCATATATGCATTTTTCTTTCTAGGGTGTGCATTTCTCATCATGCCCTACTTTCATGCATTTTTATGCATTTTTTTTTGCATTTACAAGGCAAATTTTAGCCTTTATGAACACTAGAGGGATTTAGGTTTCAAATTGCACAACTAAAGTATGAATAGATTTAAAATTATAAAATCCAAACTCCACAATTTGAACCACTCAATTTGGAGGTCATATGAGCCTTAGACGTACATTTTACAGTAAGACGGATTTACCCTCCATTTTACAAAAGGTCTTGAATCTCAGTTCAAGGTAGAAGTCCTTAGTCTTTTTAAAATGCACTACGGATGAAATATATGGATATCCAATGTTATTAACTTCACCCCAAATATTAAATCACTAAATTTGGAGCTATATAGAAGCACGGGTGTGCATTTCCATTAGGTCAATTTCCACTGTTTTGGTCTCTCAATTTACAAGGAAGACTTTGCCTCTTTTACACAAAAACCACTTTTATGCTTGCAAATGAAAATATAAATATGTAGACATGTGTACAATTATCTAAGACTCCCTCATAAACTTGAGTCATTCAAATTGCAGGTGTGTAAATAACTAGGCATGCAAGTTTTTGAATCTTGATGTGCATTTCTGCACAAGGGCATAAAATAAAGTTTAAAACCAAAAAAAGTATTTTTCTCATTCAGGTATTACATTTTAGTCTTTCTAGAGT
>JZKD02S1953820.1:25252-36956 GCA_000966675.3 Picea glauca
TCCATTCTAAAACTAATCGTGGTTAATTAGAAGAGTTAAAAAAGATTAGACTTAATTAAACTTATCGCGACTTCGCATTTCATAAGTCTTATTTTAAACTGTTATAAAGATCCCCAAGATCTGAAACGTTAAAAATTGATTAAATGATAAGTATGATTTATTAATGTACTAAATGAGGATTATACTCTAATTAATCTATTGCTTAATAATAACTCGGATACATTCAAATTTTGTGCTTTTCCCGAGGTATCGACCATTAATGACATTAATAACTGATTTATGGAAATGATTCCAAATAAGATCCGATTTTAATGCCCAAATATTTTTTATTAAAGAAATTAAACGTGTTGTCGGTGAAGGTATATGCATGGTTTATGTGTTTAATGTCAAAAGATTTTTAGTTCCGAATTACATTCTTGTTTTCATAGAGATAGCTTAGTGAAATAACTAGTTTTTTACATTCTTATTCTCTGTAACAGGTAATAGAACTATGAAATTTGATATCATGGCTCCACGGAAAACGCCTAAAGCAATTAGCGAAAGTTCTGGCCAGAACACATGCGTTATTTCTGATGCTTCACCCAGAAGTATAAGCACAGTTAAAACCTGGATGCATGTGTTCAAAACCATACAATACGAAGTGGTAAACTGCCCTGATGATTCAAGCGACAACGAAAAGGATAACTTATCTACCAAATATAAGATTATCGCTCAAACAGAACTGCATAAAGTAGCAACAAGGCCCAGGATTTTACCCTACACTGACATGATTGGATGGGCACTGAATCATGTGGATATCCCAACTAGAACTATATTCAACTCTCAGAAGGTAGTTGTTGGGTCATTTCGGCCGGAACACATACAGGTGATATATAAATTGTCTGCAACATCAAACTTCATTTATAATGCCAGTTTTCTAGAGAATATCAGTAAGAAGGAGGGTGATCAATGTGGAAAGAATCTTTTTGACTTGATCAAGGATTGGTGTTCATGCCCTGGAAATTTTAGAGCCGACTCTCACGGCGTATATTCAATCTCATCGCTTGAACCACAGTTCATGTATATAGCCATGATGATGTGTAGAATTTATGGAAAGGAGAACACAACCCATTTCTATCTACCATGGGTACCCATTATACACTCAGTGGTGGAAGGATTTTCTTTTGACTGGGAAAAGATATTGTCGGATAGTCTAGCTAGCGAAATCATAGAATACCAAACAAATAAAACCAAAGGGAAACCAACTTCATTCTTCATGTCAGCTTATATTATGGACATCATCTGTATTATGATGCCTTTCCCGTTGATGAGCTAGATTTGGACTCTAGATAGTGCAGAACCAATTCATGATTATCATTCAAAGCTCTGGGAAGACAAGGCGCACACAAGTGACTTCTGGGATTCTGAGAGTGTGTCAAATGAGAGACCGACACCCTGTATTTATAGTATTCCTGGTAGACTTTCCTGGGCTGACTTCTCTCTCTAGGTGCTAATTAATTCATATTAATTATCTCTCTTCAACCGACATCTCATCTAGGGTTACTTTCATTTCTTTTCTTTCTTCCAGAACGTTCTAATCTTGTCAAAGGTCACAATAGAGGTTCATACCTCTCGAAGCTACCATAATATCAACAGGATCAACAAGACTTTAAAGAAAGGAAAAGACAAAATATATCATTGCAGATCAGTTGTGGACCATTGGGCTATGGAGTTATAAATAGTCTGCTCATCGAAGGAATTTAAGCTCCCTATCAGACAAAAGATTTGTATAATGATGAAGAGAAGAAATAAGAGAATAACATAAACATGAATATTTGCTAAGAAGAGATCCTCTCTGCAAAGAGAATTTAGATGTGTCTGAACAGTAAACAATGATAGATAGGAAAGCTTACAACAAATCCTCTACCGCATCAGGAATCTATCAATCAAAGGAAATACATTCAAACAAGATGAAGAATAGAACTTAGATGTGTCTGAGCAGTAAACAATGATAGATAGGCAAGCTTACAACAGATCCTCTACCACATCAAGAATCTATCAATCAAAGGAAATACATTCAAACAAGATGAAGGATATAACTTAGATAAGTCTGAACAGTAAACAATGTTAAATAGGAAAGCTTACAACAGATCCTCTACCGCATTAGGAATCTATCGATCAAAGGAAAATTTTAATCCTTAAAATCAACAATTACATTCAAACAAGATGAAGAATATAACAGAGAACATAGAAGAAAAATATGATGAAACAACTCATATGAGTCTTCAATAACAATACCATTTACAACTACATGCCCCTCCGTCTTATAAACTGAAATATACAGTCATAAACATTTCTCAAAAATTCCTCCGGTCTTGGGTTGAACCCCCCTTCCTCTACATATCATTCATCTGATGTATTTATAGTCAAAACAATAGACATTTCTTGTTGCTTGGGCGCCTCTTTTCCAGTGTCGTATGTCTTCTCTTGTCTGTCTTGTTCCTTCTATCAGAAGGAAACTCTAGTCATCATGGGCGTGTAGGAGAAACTGTCCTCTGTGGTACTTCTGGCTGATAGTTTTCTGTCTCCTTGGCCAGACCCCCCATGCTTACATTTAAGGGGGGAGTCGATTGTTTAACCACCAATCTGTCTTTCATTAAATAACTTCTCCTCAAGATCGAGATGAGGCTCAATGCCTAGGGGGTTGCTACATGTTTCTCTCGGATTTGACGCTGAATAAGCACGTGATTGTGGGGCCGTCAAAGGCGGTTTGGATCAACACCTCTTTTAAGCCCACAATTCACCACCTTCCACCACGTATCCCTTTCACCATACCATGGTTTCGATTGTGGGACCGCTCTAGAATTTTAACATTCAGGCATGTTCCGTCCCCACAATGAAGTGTTTTCGTCGATCTTATGCAAATCCGCGATCTGGGAAACCCCACTATTTTAATTCCCCCGCTAAAATTTATGCGTCTGGTAACTCCAAAATCCTTTTAAACCATGCTTAGAGATGTAGCCAACTTTGGCGCTTGAGAGCTTTGAATCCTGAGTAGGAATACCTCAGAAAGGATGATCTCCCAAATCTGACGTGGTGGCCTGACGTCACTATGTTGATGTGTCATGTGACACGTGTCACATGGATATGGGCGGATGACATAACCAAATGACCTAAAATGAGTGCCACATGTCAGGGCCAGATGGAAGCCACTTGTCTCCACGGATGAGCGCCAAGTGTCTTCGATACTTCGACATTTCAGGCTTCGAAAATTTTGGATAGTGAAGCATGAAAAACTCCCAGAGTGGTACGGGCCTAGAGTGACGTAATGACCTGATGTTATATGAGGTCACAACCACCGATGGATGAGTGCCATGTGTTGAGATGAAAACACTTGTGGAGTTGGTAGGGCCCAAAGCGACGTGTCAGCCTGATGTTACTTCGGGACTTCAGGATGCTTGGGTGGAAATCTCTCGAAGTCACTTTCTCTTGGTTGACGTGGTAGCCTCTCGTTAACTTCGGGACTTCGGGCCTTCCGTTGATACTGCTGCAAAGATCAATGGTTCTTGTTTATTTGAGATCAACGATCCATAATTACTTCGAAAGTTGGGGCTTCGAACCATTTTCAATGCATAGCTCTTACAATCCTCCGGAGCGTTGTATCTCTGAAGTGAGAGATCTGCCTCCACGTGTCCTCTTGTTTTGGACGACCGAGATTCACTTCGAGAGTTCGGGCTTCAGGAGCTTTCTTCTGCTTGCTTGCGCAATCCTCTGAAGTGTCGAATTTATGAAGTGTGAGATCTGTCGACACATGTCCTCAGCCTTCAATGGCTCAGATTTACTTCGGGACTTTGGGACATTTGGATGGAAATCTCTCGAAGTAACCTTCTTTCGGTTGACATGGCAACCTCTCGTTACTTCGAGACTTCTGCTCTTCGGGACTTCTGTCTAGTCGTTAATCCTTGTGCGACTTTTAAATTCTGACCGTTCGAGCGCTGCTAGTCTAAACTGCACATGGGATCTCCACCGTTGAAAATCGAACTTGCTTGTTTTCTTGTATTTCAAGCTCGAAATGGACTGCTCAAAGTTGTATTTTGCTCATGGATTTTCCCTACACATACAACATACTTGACCTGCCTGACTTTGTCAACCAGAAGAGAAAAACTTATAGGAAGGCATGCAAAAAAGAGAGAGACTCGGAAGAGGTGTAGACCTAGGTCTTAACAATAACTGCATATGACTCATGACAACTTTATGTGATAACACATACTATTTATGAGTAGAAACCATGAAACGAAGTGTTTATCACCTTGAGAAGGGAAAGAACCAAGATAAATATGTTAGAGTTACTGGACTACAACTAGGACCTTTCTATGCACACATTGAAAAGCAATGGAGAGGGAGACTTATGAGGGACTCTTGAGAAGAAAAGGAATATCTCTCTTTGTGTTGCGTGGGAAAGTATAATGGGTGCCCAAGAGTTCTATGTTTAAAAACTCAATAGTGTGACACTTGGTTGGTAAATTTCATACTCCGAGGTGGTGTGACTATCCAAAATTTTCCACATTTTCCAATTTCACCCTTGTGCTATCATAACCTAGCTAGGGGGTGGTATGCTGTACAAAGATTCAAATGCAACATAGCCTATGGTTGGGTGTAAAATTTCTCAACCTCAATTGGTTGTTATTCTATCATTTATAAATTGATAAGTCTCTCATTTATGTTTTGAAAATTTGTGTGGATATTTGTCTATAAATCTACATGATATGAGAAGAAATAAGTAAATGTTTCTTTTTCTATTCTTGAAGGTATTTTGCATCCCTTTACATCTCCGAGTAAAAATCTGCATTAAAGAAATCATATTAATATCATTAAAACTTAAATTAAATCTGAAAAATGACTTTACCTATATTACTGAAATCAAGGACTGCATATCATATGCCTTACCTTTATGGAAATGAGAAAACAAATTAAACATTTGTGTATCATATGGTTGTAGCTTTTACTCCATTTAAGTATGAAACCATGCTGGGAATTTCCTACTCATACTGAAATAGAATGCCTTTGGAGAATAGAGGGGATGTAATTGTAGCTTGTTATGCATGAATTTGAATTCAATAGCTATATATTGTAATCTATTCAATTATGGAAACGTGCTAGTGAGAATTTAATGGCTATACCTTCTATGGCAAACATCTTTTCCATCAACGACATGATAGAACATTTAGATCGACGCGGAAAATCTTTCACATTGGCGCTTGGAAAAACTTTCCATCGGCGGTATAAAAATAAAATAAAATATTTCCATTAGCGATTTGAAAATATTTCAGATCCGGGCCCGGAATTTTTTTTATCCGCTGGATAATTTTTTTTTTTTCCATCGACTCTTTGAAAACCCTTTCGATCGGCATCTTGAAAAACTTTCTTAAAGAAACGCCATGTCAGTTAGCACGTGTCGTGCCATGTCAACCCCTACGTGACATACACCAGAAGAAAATACCCAAGAACTCAAAAGGCCTGAACTTCTCGGTCCAAAACCAAACTTAGAATTGAGTGAAGAAATTGTCATTGCAAAGCTCTCAAGGAGCAGAATTCAACTTATGAGCTCATAATTGATATTTTGATATTTTGGCACTAGTATTCTTAGAAAATAAATAAATAAATAATTGGTTCCCAAAAAGTGAACTCAACATGTTCCTCAACAAATAATTAAATGAATAACTAAAATATTCAATATTTTATTATTAATTCCTAATAGGACAGGTACAAATAGTATCAAAACAAAAATTAAATACAAGAAAAATAAAAATACCTCATCATCCCAATAGTCCCAATAATATATATATATATATATATATATATATATATATTCCCTAATTTGGGCTACAGTGGTAGAGAGAGGGCCTCTTCAACGTGTCACGAAGAAGCTATGATATATGGAACTTCCTAAACCTGTAGTGCGAAGATATATATATATATCTCCCTAGTTTAGGTTATAGTGGTAAGAGAAAGAGCCTCTCCAATGTGGCAGGGAGAAGCTATGATATATGGAACCTTCTAATCTTGTAGTGCAAAGGTATTATGGTTTTATGGATGGGATAGGATTTCTAGATGGTGGTTAAGTGAATGATGAAGGAGGAGTTATGGTTGGTTTTTCAATCATGAATTGCATTGGCCACGATGATTATATAGCTAATGTGGGTGTTATCCTGGTGGGTTATCTCGAGTGGTTGAGAGTTGTGAATACAAGCAGGAGGTCATGAGGTCAAGTCCTCGGGCTAGCTGTCTGTATGTATATTGGGCCTCACTTGATGTCCCCTCTATCAAAATGAGGGGAAGTACCTCGAGGGTTTCTTGGATGTGTATTCATTAGAAAAAAAAGCTAATGTAGGTGTTGGCCAAGTGAACTAGTTTGTAGGGGTTGTAGCCTCGACTTATTCTAGAATTGGGAATTTAGAGTTTGACTCACGCAACATGGGGTTTATTCGACAACTCCTAGTTAGTAATTTTCTTCATGCTTTGTTGGTTTAGGCTTTGGTTTGTTTTCATGTTCTTTATGAATTTTGATTGGTTTTGGCGAATTTCTTGGGTTTGTTGGGTGATGAAGGTGATCTCTAGAAAGGAATCTTGGCTTCTTTCCTTTCCCAAAGTTTGGTTTGCCCGCTCTCATTGCACAACAAAGACCCTTTTCCAACGTTGGTTTTTCTCTTGGTCATGGGCACCATCTTATCTATTGGCCACACCTATTGGTCTGTCCTAAGTCCAAGGGTACCTTTGTTTTGGTCCATAGTATTCTTGTCTTTGTGGTGGTTGGTTGGGTCAATGGAGGAAAAGAGTTTGTGTTCTCTTAGTCAATGTTGGCTTTTTCTTCTTTTATAATTGTGGGGTGGCCTTATCCTCTCCCTCTATGGTAGGTGGTGTTCTTTTGCTTCCTCTCTATCATATAATCTCTACCATGGGTGTTTGGGTGGTGTTCCTTCGTTAAAATATACTCTCTACCATGAAGGTTGTCAGTTAGGCCACATGTTCTATTTATGGTAAAAGAAACTCCTGCAGGGTACACCCTTAGCTCCTAAACCTGTCCCTCCTAGCAGGACTCCATGATGCCTTACCTGAGCTCAACAAGACGCATGAAGGGCAGCCTCAGACTTCCAACTCCAATTCTTCGAGGATGAAAAAAGGGATATTGAGTATATGGAGAAGAAAATCAAATGGTAAAGACAACAAATCCCTAAGGAGCGACTAGAGGTTGAGTTCAAGGATTGGATGCACGATCCTGGTTATTCTTGAACCAAGGAAACTACGATTTCTAAGTGTATGGAACTGTATTGGCTCATTAAGGCATTCATTGCACAAATTGTTGAGGAGAAGAGAAGCCTATAGATTGTCATATGGGATAAACTACATGTCATGAATCAAAAGTTTAACACTCTYTGTAGGTAAATTTTCGACATTGAAATTTCAGTGGCTACTTTGACAGACTTGCATTGTTCTCCCATGGATAATACTAATCCTTTCCAAGTGTATGGAGGCTCTCCCTCCAATCCTATCTTGGCGGAGGAGGATTTTGTGCAGTAGAATGAAAATGGAGGAAGCCTTAAGCAAGGGGATGGACTCATGACATAGTTTATCATGGTCATATGGATCTTTACAAAGAGGAAGCATTAGCTCCCCTCTTTATCAATGTTGTTATGGTTGTTTTTCTGTTGACAATAGAGTAGAAAGGTATCTATTTCAACTTTTGGTTTTTACGGAATTCATTATTGTTTGTGGTATGATGAACACAATGATATGCTATCACTCTCGTGGTCTTGGTTTCTTAGGTTTCTGGCCACAAGATCTGTTGTTTGTACTCATTTTTATATCACACACACACAAACACACATATATAAGGTTTCTTGCCTAATAGTTAAGAACATGTGTTTCCTCTTAGGAGATCACAAGTTCAAATTCATTGGGGGGTAGGGTATGTATACCTTTGTAGATCCCTTAATCAATTCTACATAGTTTTAAAAGTAAGTATTTTTCATTTTTTTCAAATGTAAAAAAACTCTAAACTCTATATTGATTTGTCCAGTTTTACTTTAACTTTAACTTTTAAAGACATGAAGTAGCCATTCTAAATTTTATTTTGCTTTTAATCTATACACAAGTAATACATTATTACTAGTTTTAAGTGTTTGATAATTACTTTAATTTTGAACTTTGAAGTAGGTATACATAACAATATACCAAATTTTACATTATTATAATAATGTAACCTTTAACACAATACTATATCATTGTATTGAATATAATAATTAAATATACTAATTTAATAAGTATAAGAAACATTTCTTATAAATTAGATAACAATTAATTAATCTTTGTATTGAATATAATAATTATGAAAAATTTCCATATACCTTTAAATAAATATATTGGTCTTATTAAGATTGTTTTTTTTTTTAATCATTTTTCATAATTGTCATCATAGGTTTGTACCTACAAACTTTAGATTTTTCATGTAACTTCAAATTAAATTTATTCATCTTATCTAGTCATTTTCTCAATATTATAAAAATAAATTTCTGGGATTTTCTATGTACATAAATCTATTCATCTTATTAACCTTTTTATTCATCTTATCTAGTCGTTTTCTCAATATTGTCAAAATAAATTTCTAGGATTTTCTATGTACATAAATCTATTCATCTTATTAACCCTTTTCCTCACATTTGTCAACATACTTTATTTAGTCATTTTTTCATAGCTATAAAAATATCGTATATACATACCACTTAACTTGGGGTTTCCAAGTATTTTTAAATTAAAATTAAAATTATTCTTCTTATCTAATCATTCAATCATTCTCTTATAGTTGTGGAGATATCTCTTTATGTAGTCGTTTTCTTATAATTTTCAAGATCTTTCTTAGATATTTAATAATTATATCGCTGTATAAATACATTTTTTAGTGTTTTATTTATGTAGTTTAAGCGTGTAGTAGGGTTTATCGGTCAAATTACTGATCTAGTCAAATCACTACAATGCCCTATGAACTAACCAGACCATAAGAAAAGAAAAGAAGAAGAAAAAAAAAGGTTACTAGCACAGCCACATAATTGTTGTGGTTGATCAACCCCGAAACGTTGATAAGATGAAAATAATCCTTAAAAGAATATATTAAATTTTATTATTGATTAACAAATAAATGGTTGCGTTTCATTTATCTTAAACACATAAATGGATGTCTTTATAATAGCTAGGAAGTTAATGATTGAAATCACAGCCATTTATTGTGTGTGACTATTAAGAATATTCCAGTCATATTTAATCCTGTCCATAGAAAACTTATTAAGCACTAAACCCCTATTAAATCTGCTCATTATCAATAGATATGCGTCTTTCGGGTTAAAATAAAAACTATTGCTATCTAGGTTGAATGCCATTAGTGAAATATGATGTCATCGATGATGAATTTGTTCTCATACCCTAATATACATGTAACCCTTAGCACAATCCTTACACGGGTGTTAGAATTTTCTAAGTGAGTCCAATGCTAGTTAGTTTATCCTTGTATGTTTTTAGCTAAGGTAGCCATGGCAGCCATCGGGAACTTAATCCTGCCTTACCCTGAACGGGAACGCGAGACAGTTCTGTTGGATCTGCCACCGAGCTGTCTAATGGCCATTTTCTTCTTCACTACTCCTCGCGATATTTGCAGACTGTCAATCGTCTCCAAGCGGTTCAAATCTGTGGCCTATTCCGACGATCTCTGGAACAAATTCCTTCCTAAAGAATGCTCTCAGATCGTATCCAGGGCTGGGCTCCCCATCCCAACTTCAAAGAGAGAACTGTACGCTCGCCTCGTCAATTCAATTCTCATAGACGGGGGAACAAAGGTATTAGTATATCCTTTAATCTCTGGGTTTTGGTTTGCAAATTCGGCAAAAAGCCATTCATAAACTCATAAATCATTCATATTCATATTGTTATTCCGCTGGAACATCAACAGATGGCTTGGCTGGAACGATCCACAGCGAAAATGGGTTACATGTTATCTGCAAGAGATTTAAGTATCAGTTGGGGCGGCGACGAACGATATTGGCGTTTTGTTCCTGGAGATGGACACAACTCGAGGTTTGGTTATCACTTTTTATTTTTCAAATTGTTTGTTTAACGCTGCAAATATATTCAACGACTCTGCGTTCAATTTTAGAAAAACCCTCAAAGAAATGATACTTTGTGTTCAGATTCCAGGTGCTTGCGGAACTATCACTGGTTTGGTGGTTGGAGGTCCGGGGTCAAATCGACTGCAGGCTTTTGTCTCCGAATACCAACTACAAAGTGGTGTTTGTCCTTAAATTCGGAGAACATCCCTATGGGTGGGAAGTGCCAATTAAGTTTTCAGTTACAACGCCAGACGGACTACAGACGGAATTAGAGGAGTGTTTGAATGAAAGAAGAGGCGAAAACCAGGGTATAAATGGTGGATGGATGGATGTAGTTGGGGGAGAATTCACAGCGAGACCCGCAGCAGACGACGATGATGACGACGATGATTCTCACATCGAGTTTGATATGAAAGAAGTGGCTGTGCTGTTTTCCAAAGGTGGGCTTCTTCTGGATGGCGTGAGGATTCAACCGATGGAGACTTGATTGCATTTCTTTTGTATATCGCAGTGTTGGGTGTTTCGTGGTTTTGTCTCTCTCTGTTGCATTTATTTTGTAGATCGTTTTCTGGTTTTTTGGGGGGGAAGTTGCATGTGAGAGCTCTCGTTTTGTTGAGTGTGGGTTTTACCATAAATTCAATAATATTTTTTCTGTTGCAGGTTGTAATTAGCGAGAGCTGTGTGCGCATAGCGCTGGTTGATGTTCAATCTGAAAAATAAGCGTAAAAGAACTAGATCTGAAAAAGAAAAACCCCATGGAGTAGAATTTCTTTTGCATAAGGCATTTTTTTAGTTGGAAGCATCAAAGAATTGCATAAATAAACAACAAAAATATACCCGGCATGATTCTCATGAGTTTTAATGACATTTTGTGTTTTGATAAGTAAAACCAGCCCTTTCCAATATATGGAATTTACGGCAAAGTAATATCATCGTCTTGAAATTAAAAGCTTTCTGTATGATTGACTTGAAAATTCGAGTAGCATAGTTCTGTCCATCATCATTTATGATATATATGCTTTACATTTAGGACAGCATACAGAGCTGCTTTTCAGTTAAATTTTTGGGTCTAAGTATTGTCAGATTTTCAGGAGTAGTTTTAGTTTAAGTTTGACTTTTGTATGGACCAAAGTTTCATGCATTTCAGGTGTTTTGCCCCATTTTAAACCATTTCAGATATTTAAAAAATCCTATTTAAAAGTGGACTAACTAAAAATCTGCAGGAAAAATAACTAGAGAAAAAAGATTGCTCTGGAATTAGCCCACTTCTTAAGTTTATACAGCCTGAGGGGCCTAATGGTTAAGAACATGTGTTTCCTCTTAAGAGGTCACAGGTTCAAATCCAGAGGAGCTTGGTAAAAAAATAGATTATTATTATTATTATTATATTGATAGTCCTTAAGGGTTACACTCTTCCTTTTTTTTCTTAACTACAATCTTGGTAGATGTGTTGGTTCTTTATTTTTTTCTTAACTACAATCTTGGTAGATGTGTTGGTTCTAAGTAGATGCCTCAGTTTATAAATTTAATAAATTGAATTGAAAATTTATAATAATAAAAAATTAGTAATT
>JZKD02S1953820.1:55066-66692 GCA_000966675.3 Picea glauca
AATTTGGTACCAACTTTGGTCAACAACTCTATAGTTGATATTATTGGAATTGTTATCTCTATTAGCCCTTTAACAACCATCATGAGAAATAATGGAATAGAGACACATAAGAGAAACTTCCAACTAAAATACATGCCAGGGTATAGTGTTGAGGTCACATTATGGGGAGTCTTGTGCAATAAACATATTCTACACCAATATTCTATCTCAAATACCTTTCCACTAATCGCTCTGAAAGCATTAAAAGTAATTGACTTTGATAGAATATCAATTACTACAACCTTCACATCCCAACTTTCCATCAATCATATTCTCAAAGAAGCCCAAGATTTGAGAGCCTGGATTGATAACCCTTTAACAGATCTAACTTGTCACTCCTTATCTACACATGGATTTAACTTGTCACTCCTTATCTACACATGGAGCTTCAAGAGGGCACCCTTCTATTAAAAAAACTTAGTTGACATAGAAAATGAGGGAATTGGTAAAGGTCCAAACCGTACATTCATTTTGGTTGAGGCAACTATTCCTTCTTTAAATACATACAGTTGTTGGTATGTTACATGCCCACTTCCATTCAAAGATCGAAAGTGTAAAACAAAACTCACACCTATTGAAGATGGTGTCTGGAACTGCCAAAGGTGCAATCAACATGTTTTTGAATGTGAGTACATGTACATTTTCCAGTTCATCATTGAAGACCAAACAAGCAAGATCAATGTTACAACATTTCAAGAAGTTGTCGAACAACTTATAGGTGTTTCTGTAGAGAAGTTATATGAATATGAATATGAGGGAAATACCAAAAAAATCACTGACATATTTGGAAAGTTGTTCTTTCATAGCTACTTGTTCAAACTTGTAGTGCATGAAGAAACATTTTCCAATCAAAAACAAATCAAAAGCATTGTGATTGCATGTGATAAAATTGATTGCATATCAAAGACAAAAGAGGACATCCTGGTCCCTTAATTGTTGGATAAATAGTGCTTCCAAAGTGTTATGGTTGTTTTTTTCAAACACCAACTTGTAATTTCCCTGTTTTTGTGCATATACATATTATATATAAAAAAAATTGTTTTGGAGTTTTTTAATATTCGTTATAACATTTGTATGGAAGAAATCCAACATATGCATTCACTTAAAACATATTTAAAAAACAATATTATTTGCATAACTATTTTAATAATATGCTTACAAAAACATGCTATCAAACATACAAAATGTGATATCAAGCACTTTGAATTCTAGCTACAATTTTTTATTTTTTTCTCTTATAGGAAATTTCATCTAGCACAAGAATTGCCCCAATGTTGCCAACTAAAACAACAAACACCATTGGTGAAGGTCTCTCAAGATCATTATAAATTCATGTTCTCTTTCAACAATGCATGCCATCAAATACTTCGCACATAACATCTTCACAAATTCAACTTCCCAAAAAGACTCTATACAATCACCACCGCAATACACTTCATGCTACAGAAATAAACAAAAAAAAAAAGAAATAAATGAACAATTACACTATTAATACAGAAACCAGATGATAGGATCCAACAAAATGAAAAACGTCGGAGAAAAAAAAAAAAACAACAACAACAACTTGGATAGACTTAGAGAGAATTCACTTATAAACCAAAACCAACCTTCTATGGAATTACCAACATGTGTTCTACAACCTCAACCCCATACACATGCTTCCCACTCTTTCCAAAAACGTATTGATTCCTTGTCTAACATACATACATGCACTACATGTATGGAATCATATCCTGGCATTCCTACTCACCCATCTCCGAATGGACACATTTGTACTCGTTTTCATAGAGAAAATAATGGGCATCGTTTCTCCAAACAGAATAATATGGACCCCGGTGACCAACCCATAGTTCTGTCAATACTTACACAGGTTGAGGAAATGTTAATTGCTCAAGTTAGACCCATCTTGAAAGTTAGGCATGCTCTAGGTGGAGAATAAAAATATAGTGGCCACACTATTAGTTTCCCGCAACAAATCCTCCACATAGCGACTTTCTTTCCCCATCACCTTTCAAAACTTGATATCTTAGTTGTCAAGAGACATGGAGGAAAGGGGAAATGTTATGATTTTTATGTGAAAAAATCTCATGTCATCAATGCATTGCTCTACAAGATACAACATGACAAATATTACAATGACGTACAAATTGACCAAAACGTGCTTGCCTCACTTCCCACTACACGCACCAATGTCTCCACTTGACTCCATTCTATCTCTACAGAAAATTTAACTTCTCCCACTGAAGAACCAAAATATCTCTTTAGAACACCAAGATGTTTTCCCATATGAACAACCAATGTATTCCTTTGCCTTTAGATTGCCTAATACACAACGAAAACTACAAAAAATAAGAGCATTTGTTAACACTACAAATAAATTTTCACCAAATACAATTGAATGGCCAACAATTGGCCTATCACCAATCAATGAGTACAACACAGAGGGTCTATTCAACATGGCCTTCCCTGCTCTTTTCCCCACTGGAGATTCCCTTCCTCGCCAACGATGCATGAGAAACATACCACTTGATACTTATGCATTACACTTAATGAGATACCATGACAATAGGTTTGGAAGTCATCCTCGTTTTAGATACTACCTCTACAATTTGATTATGCGCCATCAAATTCAATCAACAACTACATTTTTTTCAAACAAATCCAAAATCATAACACACCCACCACAATTCAAGAATTGCGTGCACATCTCAAAGAACTCCCTGCAGACAGACTCTCAGAACAAGTCGTGCACATCAGAGAACATCTACATGGCACTAGAGAATTTTGGACCATGCGAAGGACTGAGCTAATAGATATGATCACACAACTTCAATGCCCAACCTTGTTTTTCAATCTCAGTGCAACAGACACAAAATGGCCAGACTTGCACGCAGTTATGCAAAAGGATAGACCTCTCGACCCAATGCTTCACCAACGTTGGCATACAAACAATGTCATTGATAACCCCCACACTGTAGTTGCTTACATTCACAAAAGGTTTTCAATATTCCATGATGATATACTACAAAAAACAAATGCACGCAATTGACTATTGGTATAGGTACACAATGTATACTACTTGCAATTGCCTCTACCGAACCTATGCATTTATATGCTCTTTACTAATCATTTCATATCCCTTTTGCAGGTATGAATGGCAACATCGTGGCTATGCACATATACATGGATTTTTGTGGCTTGTTGATGCTCCAAACATGGAAATATTACCCATGGATTTGATGTGGGAAGACCCACATCAAATCTATGCCGCAAAGAGTTTCTTTGATAACTATGTTACAACCTAGAATACTAGAGAACACCATGACACACACATGGCTATGCATCAATCCATTGAAGATGACCCTTTCTTACTAGATGCAAAGGAGATATTTCCAACCAACCCACTTGAGGACTATGAACAACTCTTAAATTGAGTTCAAAGACATACAAAGTGCAATGAGAAAACATGTCTCTGTAGAAGAGAAACTACACTCAAATGCAGGTATAAATACCCTTGGAAGGTACAAATGGAGTCATCACTCTACATTGATGAAATGGGCCAAAAGACATATCGTCCGACACGCAATGATGAGCGCATCAATATCCATAATTCTAACATACTCCAAGCATGGAGAGAAAATGTAGATTGCCAACTAGTCCTCTCTCGCTATGCAGTTCTAAAATACATTGCCAAATATGCTTCCAAAGTAGAGGGGAGATCAGAGACCTACCACCATATGTTGACCAGAATTTCATCTACGTTAAATATAGATGACCCTGCCTCAACTACTTATCGTCGCTTGCACTCATAAGAAATTGTAGACCGTGACATAAGTGCCCAAGAAACTTTCCATATGCACCAAAAGTTGCCCCTTGTCACATGCATCCGCACCTTCACCAAACTCAATGTTGGTCAGAAAATATTTCATCGAATCTCCTATGATTTTCCTAACTTCTTATATGGATCCACTTTCATTGATACATATTTAATACGTCCTGTTTTTCTCGACCCAGTATGTTTGTTTGACCTCACAAAACATTATAACCAAGCACGGAAAAATGAAAAGTGGAAAAAAAGAAACATCCCTGCAATTTTCCATGTATAGCCACTTTTCACTACCATTGCAAACAAATATTCTAATAACTTTTTTGAGTTATTCTAGAGTGAGTTGATTTTATACAAACCCTTTCGTTCCTTCTCTGAAGATATAGGCCTTTCAAATGAAGACATTGTGTCTACCTGGGAGACTATAAGAGATCACTACCATGTCTGGAATGTTGACCGCATCCCAATGCCCACTCCTAATGACCAAACATATGAAGATGAGCATATCCATACTAACATACAACCAAACATGGAGATGAATGAATGGTAGTCTTTATCAAGATTGGTCCCTACCGGCAATATCAACTTTAGTTATCTTGATATGTTGGGACTTCGAGAGATTGACACTTCCCACCCATGGGATCAACTCAAAGTATCACACGATATATTAGACACTACACTAAGCTTCATAAGCTATCATTGAAGTATTACAACCGTACTACAAGAAATGAATCCGCTATGTCCTTCAAGAAGTACATTTTCTACAAATCAACACATTGCATTCAACATCATCATGCATCACTTACAAGAAAAAGAACCAAAAGAACCATTGAAGATGATCATCCAAGGAACTGCAGGCACATGAAAATCCTACCTTATACACTACATCAAATAAACACTATCTTCTCAAGCACCCTCTAGACATAGCCCACTATTACTTCTTGCCCCTACCGGAGTTGCAGCATTTAACATACATGCGACCACTATACATGCAGGACTTAGGATTCCTATCAAGGACATGAGGCCTTTACATGGTCAATACCTTGCAGTGTTCCAAGAAGAGATGAAACATATTTACTACATTCTAATTGATGAGATGAGATATGTTGAAACATATGCATTATTCTAACCTTTAGACTAAAATAAGTTTCATTTTTGTTTTAATAAAAACCAAAAAAAATGCATTGGGATAATCATCGTCGAATGAAGCCTTATGATTAATCCAATGGTCTAAAATTCTTAAGAGATTATGGAGCTGCCTATTTATTAATGAATCAATTTATATAAAGGTTGCTTTCGAAATTTCGGGAGTTGGGGTTTCGCGAAGTACAAAGGTTCAATATTGAGCATCTTCAAAGCCCCGATACCCGAATTCATGAAAGTATTAAATGTTAAGACGGGTTAATTAAAGATTAAGAAATATTAATGATAAATAAATCTCATCGCGACTTTGCGGTTCAGGAGCTCTTACATATAAAATCTTGTGAAGTCCTGAAACCCAAAACCCCTCCATTCTAAAACTAATCACGGTTAATTAGAAGAGTTAAAAAAGATTAGACTTAATTAAACTTATCGCGACTTCGCATTTCATAAGTCTTATTTTAAACTATTATAAAGATCCCCGAGATCTGAAACACCGAAACTTGATTAAATGATAAGTATGATTTATTAATGTACTAAATGAGGATTATACTCTAATTAATATATTGCTTAATAATAACTTGGATACATTCAAATTCTACGCTTTTCCCGAGGTATCGACCATTAATGACATTAATAACTGATTTATGGAAATGATTCCAAATAAGATCCGATTTTAATGCCCAAATATTGTTTATTAAAGATATTAAACGTGTTGTTAGTGAAGGTATACACATGGTTTATGTGTTTAAGGTTAAAAGATTTTTAGTTCCGAATTACATTCTTGTTTTCATAGAGTTGGCTTAGTGAAATAACTAGTTTTCTACATTCTCATTCTCTGTAACAGGTAATAGAACTATGAAATTTGATATCATGGCTCCGCGGAAAACGCCTAAAGAAACTGGCGAAAGTTCTGGCCATAACACAGACGTTATTTATGATACTTCACCCAGAAGTATAAGAACAGTTAAAACCTGGACGCATGTGTTCAAAACCATACAATACGAAGTGGTAAACTGCCCTGATGATTCAAGCGACAACGAAAAGGATAACTTATCTACCAGATATAAGATTATCGCTCAAGCAGAACTGCATAAGGTAGCAACAAGGCCCATGATTTTACCCTACATTGACATGATTGGATGGGCACTGAATCATGTGGATATCCCAACTAGAACTATATTCAACTCTCAGAAGGTATTTGTTGGGTCATTTCGGCCAAAACACATACAGGTGATGTATAAATTGTCTGCAACATCAAACTTCATTTATAATTCCATTTTTCTAGAGAATTCCAGTAAGAAGGAGTGTGATCAATATGGAAAGAATATTTTTGACTTGATAAAGGATTGTTGTTCACGCCCTGAAAATTTCAGAGTCGACTCTCATGGCGTATATTCAATCTCATCGCTTGAACAACAATTCATGTATATAGCCATGATGATGTGCATAATTTATGGAAAGGAGAACACAACCCATTTCTATCTACCATGGGTACCCATTATACACTCAATGGTGGAAGGATTTTCTTTTGACTGGGCAAAGATATTGTCGGATAGTCTGGCTAGTGAAATCATAGAATACCAAACAAAGAAAACCAAAGGGCAACCAACTTCATTCTTCATGTCAGCTTATATTATGGACGCCATTTGTATCATGATGCCTTTCCCGCTAATGAGCTGGATTTGGACTCCAGATAGTGCAGAAAAAATTCATGATTATCATTCAAAGCTCTGGGAAGACAAGGCAAAAGATTTATTTTATGAGATCTGTCATTGGGTAGTGGTGTCGAAGCATATTGTTATATTTGGTCACCCACCTCCTATAATTTCATACAACATTATGGTTAACCTGGGTAAAGTGCAAGACTGGTACATAGAGGAACGCTTCTCTTATATCAGAGTTTTCAGTTGTTCGGTTCCCCCATATGCATTACCGCAATTTTTACCAGACCGACTGGTATGCCGCGATGTTGCACAAAAAACTGTACTTGGTGGAATTAGTAAAGAGCTCAAAGCCATGCAGAAAATGGTATGGCCATCTTTTCCTTTACCTATTGGTTCATTTTCCTTATTGGATTTCGGTCACTCCAAGGTGGAGTCAGGGACTTTAGAGGAAATAAAGTTGGTTAACATTGAATTCAAGAATCACGACTCACAAAAGGTCATGGGTAACCATATGGCCAGTTGCAATCTTAAGAGGTATGAACATGAAGAGTCCCTTCAGGACGAAATGTTCCGAGGGGTAAAATATTACTAAGAAGTTCTGAGCCGATTTCGTGCTCTACCACCTAGTGAAATGGTTGAGTTTTACAATTTCCAAAAACACCAAAGAGTTGGCCTACCCAAAGTATTACAGAGAGAAAACCCAAAGTCTCTAGCTACACAACAAACAAAGACCCAAAATCCAGAAGCCGAAAGCTCTACCAAACAAGAAGCCCTGGAAAACCTAGAGAAATCTTAGGTCTCGACTCAGAAAAAGGATATCCCAGCAAGAGAGGTATCTGATGACCAATCCAAACATCAATTAGAAACATTAAAAAATCAAGGAAAATCTAAGCCATTGTCTTCACCTGATAAATCAACTATAGATGGATCCATAAAACACTTATCCACATAAATCGATGTCCCCATTAAGGCTATCACGCCATTATAGTTCACCAAAGGAAACCCAAATGCAGAGGTAATATTCATAGGGGATCTCACACCTATCCCTATCGAAGAAATAACTCCTATTGATTTCTTTTTCAGTAAGAAAAGGAAAGTTGTGGTAAAGAAAGAAATGTACCAGAAAGAGGGTTCAATGGTAAAAAAGCACAGAGTATTATTGGATGGACAAAATCTGGAAGATGAAGACTTTGCTACAGATGTATCAGGCTCTTTGGGAGATTTTGAAACAGCTAACCTTTTCTCAGTTGATAATATGAAAGAAAGGTTGAGGTGAAGGAATCAGTTGATAAGTCAGTTGCAAAATCAAATGAGGAATATAGAAACGAATTTCATAAAGGAAGTCAATAAGGGACTGGAACATACTAGAGCTAGTGATAAACAGGAAATCCAACTTATCAAGTCTAGTTTTGATGAGATGCATAAGAAGTTGCAAGTGAGTGAAAGATAGACTATTCACCAGGAGGAGTTGGTTAAAAAATTACAAGACAAGGTAAGTTCCACTGAGAAAATGGTTATGGATATAGCAGTGTTCCAAGATCAAGCATCGGAAGTGCTAAAGAAACTAGAAATAGAACAAAAAAGCCTTTTGGCTAAGGTAGAGATCATCCAAAATCATTTTCAAGAAGTAAATCAATCATTAGATAATATCAGTTTCAAAGAAGGAGAGGCTACTGCAACCCCGACCACCTTTCAAAAAGAGGTCGTGTCATCGGCTAGAGAAGAAGTACCTGTAACTCCCAGATTGATTGTTGCAGAACAAATCAGAGGTGATATAATATTGAAGGCATGGGAGGCCAATATAGCCGAGAGTAAAAGAATGGCCAAAGAAATAAAGGAGGATTGTGAAGAGATTTTTTATTTACTAAATAAAGAATCACTAGGCATTGGAAAGGATGATTGTTCTGAGATACTAGGACAAATCAACATTCTAAAATATCAACTTGACATCAAAAAGAGTTTAAATGAAGCTCAAATTGAAATTTCACAGCTAAAGCAGGTTGACATCGCTCAAATAGATAGATGGTTGGTAAAGCCAAATTTACACTTACAGTCAACGACTTCTAAAGATCAAAGGATAGAAGACAGGTTGTTGCAATTACAGATAAAGTTGTATCTTTTTTATGCAAAAGAGGTGGAGAAACCTTCTAAACTATTAGTACAATTTGTAAGCAGATGCGTCAAATTTCTCGAGTAAGGTGAAGGAAGTACTTCAAAGAATCAATGAAGTAACATATGTATATCTGTTATACTGGTATGAGAAATAAATAGAAAAGAACCAAGTCCAACGGTTCAAGTTTTCATTTTGTAACCGTTATTAGCTAGGAATAACGAGAATTCGAACCGCCTAGGGTTGATAACCTCTTGTATAAATATATTTTCAAAAGACTAAAAGAGGGATGGTTTTTTGCTAATTGTAATAGAGAAATCTCTCCTTTTCGAGAATTAATACAAGTACAGACCAGAGACTCCATATTTCGTCACTCTTGAGTTATGTGTTCTTCTGTTCTTTCATATTCCAGCATCTTTATTCATATGTCTTTGATGAATGCCTAATCACAACTTAGTACAACATCTATTGTGGTTATATGTTTCATTTGGTTATCTGATTGCTTACAAATTTTCCTATGTGTTTTCTATTAGCAAATATAAGACTTGAGAGTTAGTTAGATGGCTACATTTTATACTTCATTAAAGTTTTTTCATCTATTTTCTTCTTCTATAGCATAGTGAGATTCTTTTGTGATTGACGCCTTGCTTTGTTTAACAGTTCTATGTTTTTCTCTCATCACATTCATTATTTTCAAAGTTGACTCAGACATGAAAAATGACCTATGAACTTTTATACCATTAATTTAGTTTTATGAATTTTTCTCATATAATTGAAAATAGAAAAAGCAATATAAAAAAAAAACAACAACAACAAATCTTTTGATTATTTCTTTTCTCCATGACTGTACCTATTGCAAGGTAGCCCAAGATTGAGCCCGACCTCACTAATCAGACCAACATTTCCTTAACCTTGTTTAATACCATCTTAGAGACTTCTAATACCCTGGTTGAGCTTGAACGCTCATGGGCAGTGATTGAATAGGACATAAGTGTCTGAGAACGTTGGGAAGCTAGGAAAAGACAGCTTAGAAATCAGCCATAACTTCTTTTTCCTGTAAGTATTGATCTTCTTGTCAACACTTAAACCCTTATTTTTCCTGGATGCCTTGACATTATACTTTGAAGCCTTAAGTATAAACTCAGGAACAACATATTTTTGGCGCCATTGTCGGGGACGGAGAAACGAAGTTATTTTTCCCTAGGAAGAACAACATTGGTAATTTTCTTTATTTGATAGTGAAAAAATATTGAATACATTATAAGGCTATTTTTATCTTTCACTTGGAAACTCCACGATTAATAAACTAGCATTTAATCGAAAGAATACCAGAAAGAATCCAGACGATAAGCAGACCTCGCTTGTATCTGACCCTGAAAAACTTTTGAAATCAAGGGGATACCTTAAACAGAATATTACGTCAGAAAGTAAGGTTTATCAACCCAAATCAAATACTAAATTTCTATTGGAACCTTTAACTTCACAAGAAGTTCCTATCCAACCCCTTTTCGGTGAAATATATTCTGACAAGCTTGAAGTTGAAACCCTAAAACTAGAGTTGTTTTATTTCGAGATTAAAGTTGACAAACTTTCGACCTCTCGAAGCTCTCGGGAATATATCTATTACCCAGACTTGAATCCTATTGGTTCTCCTAAGTATACATCCTGCAAATCTAAAGAATCCAATCCACATTTCCTTGTTCCCACCTTTTCTAATTTTTGTCTCCTAAATCTTTTTCGCTTAATTCTGAAGGAGTCGAAAGGTCACTACACATTTTTGAAAAGCCTTTCAACAATCCCAAAGTTTCATCTTTTAAGCCATCAATGGTTGCGGCCGGAGTAGGTGTCGCGGGAGGACATGGTGTAGGAGAAGGAGGAGTCGGTCAAGGACCACCCCCACCTCCTAGATTTTTTTCTAAGGTAGCTACTAGATATGCTCCTCTGGTTCTCCCAGTTCCGCTCCATGACTTACCCGAAAATTATATGAAAAACCTGCCAAATTTCACTGGAGAAGGATACTTGACTGCTACCGAACACATAAATTTCTTTGATCATTTTGCTGACATCCTTGGTCTTGAACACGAGGATGCGTATTCAAGACTCCTAGTTCAAACTTTCGAAGGACAGGTGAGAACTTGGTTCCAAGGCCTAGCGGTAGGATCCATAGGATCATACGATGAGTTGGAAAATGATTTTATCATACAATGGGGAGAAAGGAAAGATCATATTTATTATCTAACCAAGTTTGGAGCTTTGAGAAAGAAAAACTCAGAATCAATTTTTGAGTTTACTCAAAGATTTAATAAAATATATAATAAGATTCCAGCTAAGGTTATATCATTAATGCTCATTAATGGAAATGATTCCAAATAAGATCCGATTTTAATGCCCAAATATTTTTTATTAAAGAAATTAAACGTGTTGTCAGTGAAGGTATATGCATGGTTTATGTGTTTAAGGTCAAAAGATTTTTAGTTCCGAATTACATTCTTGTTTTCATAGAGCTAGCTTAGTGAAATAATTGGTTTTTTACATTCTCATTCTCTGTAACAGGTAATAGAACTATGAAATTTGATATCATGGCTCCACGGAAAATGCCTAAAGCAATTAGCGAAAGTTCTAGCCAGAACATAGACGTTATTTATGATGCTTCGCCCAGAAGTATAAGCACAGTTAAAACCTGGACGCATGTGTTCAAAACCATACAATACGAAGTGGTAAACTGCCCTGATGATTCAAGCGACAACGAAAAGGATAACTTATCTACCAAATATAAGATTATCGCTCAAGCAGAACTGCATAAGGTAGCAACAAGGCCCAGGCTTTTACCCTACACTGACATGA
>JZKD02S1953831.1:58875-69274 GCA_000966675.3 Picea glauca
TATTCCAGACCAATCAAGTTCCATAGTGTTGGATTCCTTCAAGAAGCTTCAACTTCACCTGTTCAAGTTCAACATCAGAATGATAAGTGCCAACATTGTAATCGAGTTGGTCACAAGGAGAGTTAGTGTTTTGATCTCCATCCTTTCCATCATTGTGGCAAGCATAACCATTCTTCAGACAGATGTTCAACACTGAAGAAACCTACAAGATTGAAGATTCACTATGAGTGGATTGATCCTTGGAAATGGTCATCAACAACCAAGTGATTATATAAGTCTTACCGTAGAATTCAATCTCAAGTAAAGACCAATCTTGTATCACATAACATTTTTGTACCTCACATAAGTGGTCCCCTTATGGCGTAGCTTTCGAGCATGGCCCTCATGGGATGAGATAACATGTGGTTTTTTCTGCATGCCCACTTTGTGTTGTACTCAAATGAAACAAGTATGGTACTCTCTTGAGACTAGAATGGGGGAGTACAATGATGAAAATCTCATGCACCTTAAGGGGGGGAGTTCAAAATTCTAGTGATGATGGTTTATGAAACCACTTGTGGTCTCTCCTTTTAGCTGACAAAGGGGGGAATTGATGATGGAATTGAATATGGTTGTCAGACAGAAAGTTTCGACAACAACAAACATCAAGTATGCCAGATGGGCATGAAATTTTCCAAATGGGAAACTGCGGTCTGTAGATGGCAGACTTTGGCAGAATTATGGTTCAATAAGTTTAAGTTGAATCATACAGATTTTGATTTTGAGAGAAATGATGTGAACGTTTGGTTCACATAGATGGTCATTTGACCTATCAAAGGAAAAGAGAATCCTTCTGCATTGCAGCTTGGCATTTGATTGAGTTGTCAGACATTTTTCAGGGATGTGTCAGACTAGAAGCTGATTCACTTCTCTTGGTTCACTCTCATCCGATAGGAGTTTACATAAAGTAAACAATTTGCATGCATCCTGGTTCACATGATTACATTGTAAGATTTTCTAGAGATGGCAGGCTTTGACAGGATTATGGTTCAATGAATTGCAATTGAATCATACACATTATACATTGGGATGTTGTTGGACACCTAAAAGTGTGAAGATTTGTTAGTGGTTATCCAAAAACCATCAGATACATGGTATCAATTGGTTAGTGGTCATCCCAAACCATAGATTCAAAGATCACTTCAGTGATGCACTGATAGTAGAGTGGTGATACTACATGTTCACCAATTAGCAGAAGACATCAGATTCTTCTCACTAAAATACTTGGCAAAATGATCAAATTATCAAGAAATCAGGGAATGTTCAGATATTGCAGTTGTTCACTTCCATATCTCAGCTTTCTTATAGTTCATTTCAAATGAACATGTTCAACATCCAGATTGGCAGTTTTTCAGGAAACTCTTCATTGAGGCTCAGCTCAGGAGTTTCACTATGAAGACTTGGAATTGATACCAGTTTATGCTTTATTGCTGGTACTATTGATCGGACTTGTGATTGAGGGGGGGATTGTTAGCCTATGTCTTACCTTTACCAATCACTAAGTCTAAATTGTCACCCATATTTGTATTATTCATTTAGGATATTATTAATATATCCTCAGGTGATGACTAATGAGTTAGTTAAAATTGCCTAGCCTAGTCATCATGCATGATTTTAGGATCTAGAGCAAATCTCTCTATGAGGTGGCATCACCCATTGTACTATAAATATGTAACATTGGAGTGAATAATTAAGTGTTGGCTAGTGAGCCTTTTCTGCCATGTTGTTGGTTTGTTTTTTATGTTTTATCACTCTGGATGCAATGGAACAGTCTTTTCAGCCCAGAAATGTATGAAAATGACATAAATGGAGATGAGGCAACTCGACTTCACGATCTTGATCTACAACAGAAGCAGGTCTTCAAACAGGCTCTGATACCATGTTCGACAACACAGGTATTCCAACAGAGGAAGAACACCTTCATTAACCACTCACATAACCAGATCAAAGATCAACACACTGATTTTTTCACGTGGTAAAACCCCTACGGGGAAACATCCACGGCCCCAGCCAACACGGCTAGTTGGAGCAGTTTATTAATGCAAAAGAAAAAGATTACAGAGAGATTTTACAAGAGAGATTCTCACAATCGATCATCGACAACTGACCCTCCAATCACTTTAAATAGATATCATGGACCAATCGAGTGTTAAGCCACAGATCAATGGCCATTAAGATCGAGGAGAGTATGAACCGTCGGGAACATATCGTGACCATCATATTTCCTAACTAAAAATGCATACTAATGCATACTAAAGAAACATACTTTTACCTAATGACATATTAGATTAATTAGTTCTTAACTAACTCCTAAGTGTCTAAATATCCTAACATAATGCCTGTATATATATGTTGCATATATGTGTTAATGTTTCTTCTGCATGAATAGGTGTAGGAGTAGAGAATTGACGTTTGTTTAATTGCATTAGATAGATATATACTTATATGTGTGAATACCAGATATTATCTCTATCTTCCGGTTAAGTTTTATATGTGATTATTTCTGCAAAGTTACTTGGTGACATGGCCTGACCTATTGTTTAAGGCTGAGAATGTCACATAAATGGTATCAGAGAAGTAAAGGAAAAGTAAAAAGGTTTCTTTGGTAGCTTTACTCGGCCAGGGTCAGCGATCGAGGGACATTACAATCTTGGAGCATCCAAGTGTCTCTTAGGGGTATTTTCTGGGTATACCTTATGGTTGCCTTGAATCCCAAAACTTGATACAAGGATCAAGCCCCCTAAAGGCCTAGTGTGACACACAACCAAAGTGGAAGTCACGCACTAGTCCATTTATTTTTCTTCCTCTCACTCTCTTGACATTTAAGTTTTTTATTTACCTTGCTCTAAATGAAATCTAGGGTTTGAAAGGATTTAAATCATGAGATCTAGATTTCCTTTTTTCTTCAAGTTAACTAGTTGATAATTTCTTCAATGATGTGTATGATTGTTTTGAATTTTGGTTTGTGAATTTGCTCATTTACTAACTAGACTTTAAATCAAATTTCTTTTCTTTTCATATATATATATATATATATATATATAGAATCTACTCATTTAGTAACTAGAACTTAAATCAAATTTATTTTCTTATATATATATATAATATTGAGACCAAGTTGGAATAGATTTAATTGTTTTCTATATATAATTTGAGATGAAGTTGGAATAGATTTAATGATGTTTTTCATTTGATTTCCATAAGGAATTGAATCGATGCTACAAATAGCCTAACAATTTGATAGTTTTATCTTTCTGAAGTATTTATCTAGTGGGTTTGTCACTACACTTTTCTTCCACAGGAAAAATTCTCTTTATATTCAAAAGGATATAAGATTTTACACACGGTATAATTGTCAATCAAATAGTGATATGATGTGGTAGCTTATGTTCACAATATAACATAACATCATCCAAAGGCATTCTATCATAGAATCCGTAGGAGGAACTAATACCAAGAACATTAGAATCTGTGCTAAAAAAACTTCATCTTTCTTGTGAAATTTGCTTCAGAGATTCAACAATATTGGAGGTCCCTCGTTGCCATCCCTCCGATCGGGAGTATCTTAAAAGTCCAAGGGGAAAGGATAAAGCCTCTTTTGACAAGATGTCTGCGTATTTATTGTCTTCTCTGTAGATATGTGAGATAAAGAGATTCTTTACAAGTCTTGTAGCTTCTAGTGTTGTTTCTTTCTAGCACTCCAATGCAGTCACCTGTAGATCAATTTTTTCATTGATCCAATCAATGATGACATTGGAGTCTCCCAGAAGAAGCATCTCATTGATATTCAGTCTATGAGCCAAGATGAGGGATGCCCATGCCCCCATAAGTTATGCCTTTGTAT
This sequence comes from Picea glauca, assembly GCA_000966675.3. NCBI lineage: Eukaryota > Viridiplantae > Streptophyta > Pinopsida > Pinales > Pinaceae > Picea > Picea glauca. The sequence continues at coordinate 62,759 of JZKD02S1953831.1, forward strand.
TTGTTCCTTGTCCACAGTTGAGAGTCCAACAGATAGATGATTGGGAGTTTATGAGGATTTTACTCTCGGCCCCATAGAGATTTTCTCCTTGTTGTGCGGCTCTGTCAAACCAAGCGATGAATTTGTCCGATGGAAGAGTTGTGGAAGTTCTGCGAGTAGGAGGATCTTTTTCTTGTGAGACTGGAGCATCCATCATTGTTAATATGTTTTTGGTCACCAGATGGATCAAGGGGGACCTTTCTTCAAATAATGCAGCATTCCTCACCATCCATATATTCCAACATAGAGTGGTTGGCAGCGTTGGATAGTTCTGGTGTCTAGAGAAACAAGTACTGAAACAATGTTTTGTCGAGGTTCCAATCCATTTATCGGGTAGATTCAAAGTTGTTGTGACAAGTTTCCAGACTTCTCGGGTGAAATTGCAATTCACAAAGAGATGTAGAGTGGTTTCGCTATCTGTCTTGCACAATATGCATCGATTGGGTCTCTCCCAACCACAGCTTTGGAGGTTATCCCACACTAGGATTTTGTTCTCTGCCAATAACTAGAAGAATAATTTAATTTTCAGTGGACAATTCCATTTCCATAGTCGTTTTCGCCAAGTCTCATCATGATTTTTCCAAATCATCTCTGCAATCGCTTGGTAAACATTTTTAACATAGAGAATTCCATTTTTGTCCCCTCTTGTCCAAATGAGGGTGTATTATCGCTCCTGTAGGCGGATCCCTGTACCAATTAGATTTTATATGTAACAGTTCCATTTTTCCCCAAGTTCACTGTCCAGGTCCAGCGAAGAACTCGATAACCAGGATTCTCCAATCTGACCGTAGCTAGGTGGAAGCTTTATATGAAGCAGATAATGTATACCTTTACCGTGTAGGCACTCCAATAGCCTATATGTTAGCATGGATCTGTTACCCATACCAAGAATAGAATCCCTTCCAATCTCTATTGAGGATCTAGAACCCGGTAGCCACGCTATCAAATGTAATAGGATCGGGAGTGACTTCAATAGGTGTTTCCAAGTTTGGGAGCCCTGCTAAGGATAAGCCATTGTTGATCTGAGCCAATCATGAACTGGTTGGTGAGTGATATATTTTTCCTTGATAACTTTGCTCCAAATTCCTGGAGTCATCAGAATTCTCCAGAGCGTGTTTGCTGAGAGTGCCTTGTAGAATATTTGCATATTTCTCAAGCCCCAGCCTCCTAGCGATTTTGGTTTTTGATACCTTCTCCCACCTATAGAGGTGGTAGCCTTTGTTCTATTTTCTTCCATTCTAGAGGAAGGCGAAAATCAACTGTCGAAGCTTCTTTAACACTAATAGAGGGATATGTGTCAGGGCCATCCAGTATACCGGAAGGCTTTCCAATACAACCTTGATTAAAATGTATCTTTCACCCAGAGTTAAGCATCTATTGCACCAGTGTAGGATTCTAAATTATAACTTTTGAATTAACCATCTCCAGTCCCTAGCAATGTAGCTTGATGGTTTGATTTGGAATCCAAGGTAACAGAGTCCATCCGCAAGATCTCAAATATTGATGCCAAAAAGTGTCTTTAGTTCCATCAAGAACTCGTCCTAGGCTCCTGTAACCAAGAAGGTTGACTTCTGATAATTAATCTTCAGACTTGAAATAGAACAGAAAATGTTTAGAATATTGAAAATCTATGTCCATTCAGATAAGGAGGCCTATGTCATGATGATCACGTCATCTACGAAGAGTAGATGCAAAATCTGAGTCAATCTAGAAACTCTTATTCCCGAAAGTTTGTCTTTTGAAAATATTTTTTTTAACAAAATACTAAGGGTCTCTAAGACTAGGATGCAAATAAGGGGTGAGAGGGGGCAGCCCTGTCGGAGCCCTCTTTCACAGTGGAAAAATTTAGTAGCCTCGTCGTTGATAAAAAAGGGAAAGGTGGCTGAGGATATGCAACCCATCACCCAATTTGTGGTGATGACCCCAAAACCACACTGGAGTAGGATGAGGCATAAAAAAGTCCAATTGATACATTCAAAGGCCTTTTTAAGGTCTAGTTTAAGGAGGATAGTTTGTATTTGTTTTGTCTTAATACTGTGTATGCACTCCTATGTAGTTCCAATAAAATTGAGGATTTGCCTCCCCTTCAGAAACCCAATTTGTTCCTCTGATAATGCCTGGGAAAGAATGGGCCAAATTCTCCTAGCTATGATCTTGGTAATAGTCTTATAGCAAAGATTACAAAACGAGATAGGACTGTAATACGAAAACTGTTGTGGATGATTTTGTTTTGGTATCAGAACGATAAAAGTATTATTTAATTGCATTTTGACAATCCCTCTGGTTCTCAAGTCCTCAACTACATACAACAGGTCTTGTCCCATCAAATCAAAATAATGGAGGTATAGTTCCACCGTCCACCCGTCGGGGCCAGGGCTTTTTTCTTTTGTAAATCCTTTAATCACTTCGAAATTTTCCTCCTTTGTGCAGGGATATTCCAGTGATCTCGCCTCCTCGTCTGTAACCATTTGTGGAAATAGTTGAGCTATTTCAATCTGATCAAGTAGGTTGGTGTCAATAGCTTCCTGGTAGAAAGATTTGTAATGATTAAATGTTTCCTATTTGATATCTTCTGTCTTATGTAGAATACTTCCATCCTCTTCCTCTATATCCAATATAAGTTTTTTATTCCTGCGGTGACTGGAAAAATGATGGAAATATCAAGTGTTATTGTCTCCACTGGTAAGCCATAGTGCTTTTCTTTTCAGACGTCATCTATCCTCTTCCTCACGTAGAATTGTATTACAAGCTGCCCCTAAACGATGCACTGAATATTCGAAGTCGCCTTGCTGGGCATCCTAAGCCTTCTGTTTATAGAGTTCCTCCAACTAGCATTCAATTCTGTTCAACTTAGATGAGTCTAATTTTTTTTTCCTTTTTAGCTAGATGATGGACTCTTCTTTTAATTTGTTGATTTTTCTAACTAGGTTTCCCTGTGCATCCCCAAGAATCATGACAATAGAGTCAGACCAAACCGATCGAACTAACTAATCTAAGAGGAAAGGAATATCTATCCAGGCTTGGCACATGGGTGAAATCAATCCTTCGGCCACCAAAAACTGGTCAAGACTCTTTTCAATTCTAGAAGAACCCGATCTTCCATTTCGCCAAGTAGGCAGAAGTTTCGTCGGCTCCAGATCCACTAAAGAATTGTTCATGAAGAATAACTCAAAAAAATCCAAGAGGGGGTCCATCTTTTCCCTTTCTCCCTAGGTTTCCTTTGTGTTAAGCGCCAGGTTCAAATCTCCCCCTATAATGAGATCTTTTATAGCCAGGAATCCTATGAGATCAAGTCTCTCCCAGAAATATCTTCGGTCGAGACAAGGACCATAAGTGTTGAGCAAGGTCAGGTTAGACTTCAGTTAGAAATAGGTACCTGAGATGAGTATCCCACCTAGACTTAGTACTAGAGTAAAATCAAAATAGTTAGGATCCTAGGCAGCCAGGAGTCCACCCGAGGTTCCTACCGAGCTAGCCGCACAAACCATCCAATCCAGATAGAGAGAGTAAAGAAATTTCCTAGCATTTGTTGCATCCACAAGTGTTTCTTGAAGAAATAGTACAGTCGATTGAGTCTTCTCTAGGAGTCGTCGCATGGAGGTGAGTTTCAGGGGTCCTCCTACCCCTCTGATATTTAGAGAGAGAAGGATCATGACTTGGCCCGTGCAAGGGATTTTAATCCTCTAAGTGCCCCTAAATTCAAATCAGTAACTAGTGAGGCCGAACTCGATGCCTCTGTGACTACTTTTTTCCGCACGCTGTGGGTTTTGAGTGGCGATAGATCCTAAACTAGACCTATGGACCAAGAGGGATTCGTCTCAGATGTCTTTCTTGCTCCCGAAGATGAAGGAAAGTCTCCAAGGTTAGAAGAGGGTCGGATAAGAGTTTTTCCATGGTACAACGATAGGGGAAGGGAGTCAAAGGGAAGGGTGGTTGTATCAATCAGGTGGTCTAGATATTGTTCAGATAAGGGTTGTTCAGAGTATCCAAGGAGATGGGTGGGATCAAGATCATCTCCAGTGGCAGGGTGTGCAAGGTCGACCGGAGCCTATGAACTGGTGGAGGCTCTGAGGGGTGTAAGACTGTTTGAAGAGGATGGGGGTTGTGTAAGGGAGTCTATCTCACAAGTTCTATACCCCATAGGCTTCAATGACGGGTTTATGGGGGCCAACACATTGTGATAAGTAGGGTTGTGGGAAGATGGTGGAGAGGGTGAGGGGTCAGTCTCCAATGGTTCAATCACAAATGTTTCTGGATGCAGAGCGTTAGTAGCCAAATAATTTATAGATAGTCTCTCCCAGGCGGAGAGAGTATTGTATAGGGAGGGGAAATGAAGTTTAAGTTTACTTACCAATGATTCATATGGAGGTGTGGGGCTTGTATCTCTACTAAGTTGTGTCTCCTCTCCCATAAAGTCTGGTTGAGTAGCGTAGCCATCGAAACCAAACTCCTCTGATGGATCCGACTCTGGTTCAGTAGGAGGGAAATTTGAGCAATCTCTTCTTAGGTGGCCTATTCTGCGGCAAAACGAGCAGCGGAATGGGATTCCCAGGTAATTTGGGTATTCAACTATAAGAAGGCCTCTCTAGTCAATTTCCAATACCTTTGGCAATCCAGCATGGATATCCACTTCCACTAAAATTTTGGCTATTATTCTATCATATGAAGCAAGAGAATGTGAGTCCACACTTAGAAAATGACCTAAAGAAGTGCCAATGAGTTCAAGAGCTTGTTGGTTCCAGAGCAGCAGAGGAAGTCCTGGAAGAAGGACCCATAGATGCATGTTGCTGAAGTATTCAGTAGATGGATTAAAACCGAGTCTCCATCTCTTGAGCATAAGGCTTCCTCCTTCAACATCCCATAAATTTTCCAGAATGTGGACAGTATCTTCTAGAGTCTTGAAGATGAAGTCGAGCCATCCATGTTGGAGAATATGGACTTTGGGAATATAACCTAGAAGAGGTTTCCAGGTGGTTGTTATCCAGTCTTCCAATCTTTGTTTACACTTATCCTTGTAGACAAGCCTCCCAACCAGGGTGCAGAGAGCCAAGTTGCAGGCTTTAGAGAGACCTACATCCATACCAAGCACTAGTTTAAGGTGCTTCTTTTTTGGTTTCCAAGCCCTATGCATTTTCTTGGTGCTGGTGGTGTGTAAGGGTTGTCCAAGTATACTTTCGACCAAATGGAAGTTCCCATTTGACTTCTTGCTTTTTTGGCTAAGAGGTAGAGGATCTCCCACAACTATCGACTTCAAAACGGAAACTCCAAGGGCAAGAAGGTATGGCTGTCTGTGCTGTGGAGGCGAGGGAGATGTGAGTGGAAGAGTGTGAGTTGCTGATGTCTGGGGATCTGTAGAGTGGTTTGTTCTCTAGTAATGGGAATTAATCAACTCGTATATTTTATCTATGAGTTAATACATGGCATTTACAAAAAATATTAATAACAACAAATTATTTCAATATCGGTCATAAATAAAATATTTTAATATCTATATCAATTCTATATATTGAGAAAGAAATAGAGTATTTGAAAGTAAAAGTTATTGTTACTTTACATGCAAAATTCCTTTAATGTTATAAGAAGAACATTATTTCAATGTACACCATAAATAAAATATTTCTATGTCCACTTACTCTAACATACACCTTAGGTAAAACAATTTTCTATCAAGATTCACCTTTAAGTAAAATAATTTTATATCAACTTTATATAGAGAGAGTAAATGAAAGTAAAAAAATTCTTACGAAGGAGATGTGTCATTGAATGGTAGGTTGAGTATGAGGGAAATGTATAATTCCTTCAATGCTCAACATGAAGTTGACAAATGAAATATATATATTAAGAACTAGTTTAGATCCATCTTCTAGAGATTTATCATGTGTATAGAGACATCAATTTTTTCAAGATGTAAACATTTCTTTAAATTTTGTACTTTTAAAAAAATACATCTAAAAGAATTTGATGTCTCTAGACACATGATAAACATGAAGTTAAAATAAATCTTTTATTATATGCAGGTTTTAAATTAAAATCATACAAAACTAAATGCTCCAATTTCTTGTCAACCCTTGGATTGAGAAACTTCCACAAAAGTGTAGCATGAATTGGTTGTATGGCCAAGGCACGACGACTAAGATGAGGAGAGATGAGACATGACCACGACAGAAGATGAGGCAAGGACCGCAGGCTAAGAGAAACACTGGATTTGTTTTTTATTTGTTGGAGTAAATTAATAAGTAAATAAAGTTAATTTTTATGATTGAAATGTAGTATTGACATATGTCTCAAGGTAAGGATGTTTAAGAGAAGAAAACATTAGAAGACCTACATCAAAAATAAATAAAATCATTTTATAATAGAAAGATAAGAATTATTAAAATAAAAAAAATATTAAATTATAAAAATAAATTAATAAATAAATTAATTTAATTTTTATTATTAATAAATATAATTGAAATAATTTATATTAATAAAAAT
>JZKD02S1953831.1:69324-79911 GCA_000966675.3 Picea glauca
AGAACTAGATTAGACCCATTTTCTAGAGATCTATCATGTATCTATAGACATCAAATCTTTCAAGATACAAACATTTCTTTAAATTTTGTACTCTTAAAAAAATACATTTAGAAGAATTTGATGTCTCCAAACACATGATAAACATGAAGTTAAAATGAATCTTTTATTATATGCAGATTTAAATTAAAATCATACAAAACTAAATGCTCCTACTTCTTGCCAATCCTTGGATTGAGAAACTTCCACAAAAGTGTAGCATGAATTGGTTGTATGGCCAAGGTAGGACGACTAAGATGAGGAGAGATGAGACATGGCCACAACAGAAGATGAGGCAAGGGCCGCAGGCTAATATAAACACTGGATTTGTTTTTTATTTGTTGGAGTAAATTAATAAGTAAATAAAGTTAATTTTTATGATTGAAATGTAGTATTGACTTATGTTTCAAGGTAAGGATGTTTAAGAGAAGAAAATATTGGAAGAACTACATCAAAAATAAATAAATTTATTTTTTATAATAGAAAGGTAAGAATTATTAAAATAAAAATAAATATTAAATTATAAAAATAAATTAATAAATAAATAAATTTAATTTTTATTATTAATAAATATAATTGGAATAATTTATATTAATAAAAATAATTAATAATTAATAAAAATAAAAATAAACAAGTTTCTACTCATTAAAACACATGATAAGATAGACTTGACAGCAGATAAGACAAGTTTATGCCCATTAAACAGATGATAGGATGGGTTTGATGATAGATAAGACAAGTTTCTGGCCACTAAAACGGATGATAGGATGGATTTGACAATAGCTCATATCAATGTTGGTAGCATAATTTTTGAAGGTTGGATAAGACAAGTTTCTACCCATAAAACAAATGATAAGATGGGTTTGATGGTAGCTCAAATCAATATTGTTAGCAGAGTTTATGACGGGTGGATTAGACAAGTTTCTTCTCATTAAAATAGATGATAGGATGGGTTTTACAGTAGCACATATCAATGTTGGTAGCATAATTTATTAAAGGTGGATAAAACACGTTTTTGCCCATTAAAACAAACAATAGGATGGGTTTGACGGTATCCCATATCAATGTTGTTATCAAAATTTGTGAAGGGTAGATAAGACAAGTTTCTGCACATTAAAATATATGATAGTATGGGTTTGGTGATAACTAGAAATAAGGATGATGATGGAATGGGTTTGATGGTAACTCAAGATAAGGATAATTAAAGGAGAAAGTATAGCAAGTAGGTAAATACTAAGATGATGGAATGGGTTTGATGGTAACTCAAGATAAGGTTAACTAAAGAAGATAGTATAGTAAGTAGGTAAATACTAAGCAATCAATTATTAAGAATAATTAAAACTATACAACTACATGACAAGTAGGTGAATACTAAGCACTTAACTACAAAACATTAAAAGTAAACATTACATTTAATGTTCCTTTAATATTTTGTAAACTACGATGTGCACCATTGAAATAAAATATGGTCAAGGTAAAAAATAGGAGACTAAAACTCGTGTCACCTGCTAAGATTATGCACCCTCATAAATCCGTGTCATTTCAATGTTGTTGGTGGATAAGTCAAGTCTCTACCCAAATGAGAGGACGGGTTTGAGTTTATGACTTCTCAAGAATAAACAAGTTACTTGTTGAAACAAACCTTGAATTTTTGATCTTGAGGATGAAAAATTTGTATTTTTGAAGTCTTTGTATTTTATAAATTTCCTAAAGAAAAAATTTCATCTCCGATGAATTCGCGATGCCTTTATGGTTCATTTTTGGACAAAGAATGATAAAAATCTAAACCAATATAAGTTTTCCAACATTACTTGAATTAACCTTTTAAACGAACAATATTTTAAAATTAAAGGAATTTTAATTTAAATCGGAAAATCGGAATTCGGAATTTTGTGATTAAATGGTTAATGCAAATCGAATAGCGAAATCCTGATTCCCGACTTCCCGATACACTAATCCTTAATTAAAACATAATCTACTTAAATCACAATTAAAAAGGGTTTAAATATTAAGTTAATCTCATCCCAAAATCGGGATTCGCAATTTCGTGAGAACAATGAAACTTGTCATCGCGTTTTTCGATTTCCTGATTTTGCGATACATTTAATCCTTAAGTAAAGTTTGGAATTAATATAATTACTGTTAAGCATGATTAAGAGTAAATAATTATATCGGGATATCGGGATTCGCGGTTTTGCGAGCAGCAGTTTTCATGTCATAGAATTTCCCGATTTCCCGATCTCTGATATTCCGATTAATGAAATCCCGAAAAGGTCAAATCTTGGTTAATTAAGATAATAAAAATGTTTTAACTTAAATAACACATCGCAAGTTCGACAATCGGGATTCCTCAATGACATATTTCCTCGACATCAAAAGTTCCGAAACTCCGATAAGAAGGTTTTCAGATTTAATTTCAAATTAACGCTAATTAATCATCCTTATAAACAAGGTTTAAAGTTAAACTTTTTATGAATGATCTTTAATACGGCAATTTTCCATTTGGTAAGTTTCTACTATATTTGAAAATACTGGGAAAGCTCAAGTACAAACATTAAATGTATATCTTCGGGAATATCTTTTGCATTAAGAGCCTTAAATTCATAACAGAGGTACAAATCTCAATGCTTTAATGATATATTTGAAGTAAATTTTGAAACGTCTACATTATCATTTCGAAGCTAAATTCTGCTCTGTTACAGGTTTTCAAGTGAACATAGAGCTATGGCACCCAAAAAGGCTTCGAAGAAAAATGAAGAGCAACCAGAAGGTGATATTATTTCAGACACTACAACATCTAGGGTACACTTTGTCAAGTCATGGAATGGAATTTCCGAAATACTAGAAGATGAGCTGAAGTATGCGGCCACCGATTCAGATAGTCACCTCTGAGATATCGCCGAGACTGAGCTTCATAAGGTTGCTGCATGGCCGAGATTTGTTTCATATACCGATATGATCGCCTGGGCACTGGATAAAGTAGATGTTCCAACCAAAAGTATTTTGAACGCGCAAGGAGCTGTTATCGGCTCATTCAGGCCTGAACATATCCAAGTAATGTATAAGCTCTCGCCCAATTATAGACACACTTATAATTCTGAGTTTGTAGCCGCATTTCAAAAAAAAGAATGCATTGAAGGTGGCCAAACATACCCTGACATGATAAGAGGATGGGCCAGAGATGAAAACAAGTTTAGGGCTGATTTACATGGAATTTATGCCACAACTTCCTTAAATGAATATATGGTGTATGTAGCAATGACGTTATGTAGAATTTTTGGGAGAAATGATCCTTTTCACTTTAACACAGACTGGACACCTTTCTTAGAGGAAGTTTTAGAGGGACGCAGTTTTAATTGGCACAAAATTCTTTCAGATAACCTTACATCAGAGGTTATGAATTACAAAGCAGTTAGGTCAAAAGGACAGCCAATGTCTTTTTATATGTCAACTTATATCATGGATGCCATTTGTTTTATGACTCCTTTCCCATTAATGAATTGGAGTTGGAATGTTTCTTACCCAGAGCCTGTTCATAAGTACCATTAACCTCTCTGGGAAGAAAATGCAAAAAATGCTTTTTATGAGGTTTGTCATTATGTAATTATCCCTCTACACAAATTATTCTTTGGATGCGAACCCCCTCGCATTTCTAATACCATCATAGAAAACCTCAAGACAGTCACTGACTGGTTCATCGAGGAAACATTTTCCTATGTGAGGGTTTATGGCTGTTCCATTCCGCCTCATGCACTCCCAAAAATTTTACCAGACAGGTTGATATGCAGAGAAGTGGCTTATCAGTTAGTAAATGGTGGTATTGGGCTAGAATTAAAAGCTCAGCAGAAAAAGGCATGGCCATATTTTCCTGTTTATCTAGGAAAATTTGTTTTATTAAACATAGCCCATTCTAAGGCAGAAGCTGAATTGATGGACGAAGTGAAATTAGTAAGTATAGAGCACAGGAAACACGACCCTTACCAAATAATCAATCGGCATTTCACACAATGTGGTTTGAAAGCATATGAACATGAATTTTCAGTTTATGATGATGTTTTTAGAAATGCTAAATCTTATGAAGAAGTTCAGAGCAGAGTGCAAACCTTGTCACCTGATGCACAGGTGGGGTTTGCATCTTTTCAAAGAAATAGACGACAATGTCTGCCAAAGATTTTACAAGGCGAAGTGTCAACTTCATTACAAGAACAAGAAACTATTCCTCTGGGGTTTGAAACCATTATTCAGGATAAGCCAATTGACAAAGATAAATTGAAAGATTCTGAAATACCTCTTCAGAATACAAAGAGTTCTCAGACTAAAGAATCACAGACAGAAAAGGGAAAAGGAATAGTAACAATTCCGATAATTCTAGATGATATTCCAGAAAATGTTGGAGGAACAGTTTCAAAGGAACTTGGCAGTCCCATTACAACATTGACCCCATTGTAGTCTACTTTCATAACCCCTCATGAAGGAGTTCTATATGTAAGTGACTTAGAGCCAATCACCAGAGATGAAATCCCTTCATCTGATTATTTTTTCAGTAAAAAACGAAGAGTTGTCTTGAAACAGGAATTACATCCTGTAGGAGAAAGAATGATAAAAAAACATAAAATTATCATTGATGGAAAGGAGCTAAATGAAGGAGAATTCGCTACAGAGCTAGCAGGAACCATGGGTGTTATAGCATCAACCAACATGTATTATGTAGGAAATCTAACCACTATGCTAGAGCAAAAGGATTGGGAAATAATGCAGTTGCAGGACAGATTAAAGGAGAATGAAAAAATTATTGGATGGGGAATACAAAAAGGTCTAGAACAAGCTAGACTCAAAGACATCCAAGAAATCCAAAAGTTGAATGAAAATTTGGATGAGGGAAAACACATGATACAGGTTACTGAAGAACAAGTGCAAAAGCTGGGCGATGAAAATAAATCTCTGCAAGATAAAATTATTTCAATTACTAATCAAGTAATTGAAATTGAACATTTCAAGACCCGAGCATCAGAGATATATTCAAACATTGAGGAAGAAAAACAAAAAATATTCTGTAATCTGGAAATCATCCAGAATTATTTTCAAGAATCTAATAGGTCCATGGAAAAGATAGTGCAAAAAGAGAGAGAAGCAAAAGCAGCAAGGAATTCTTTTCAAAAGACAATAACTTCTTTACAAAAAGAGGAGAGTGGAAAAACACAGAAATTATCCATTTCGGAGAAGTTAAAAGGAGATATAATGATAAAAGTTTGGGAAACAAAATTGGAAGAATATAAAAGAATTACAAAAGGGATCAATGAAGATTGTCAAAGGATCTTCAATCTTATTGAAAAAGATTCAGTAAATGTCGGGACATATGGTCTTTCCGAGTTGTTAGGTGAAGTCAAAATTACCAGGTATCAACTGAAAACAAAAGAAGAACTTGAAGAAAAGAAGGCAGAAATCTCAAATATTAAAGTGGTCAACATTGCAGAAATTGATAAATGGATGATAGATTCAAGTTCAAAATTGGAAAAGGCTAGATTCACAGAGAAAATAATAGCAAGCCAGTTGCCAGGCCTACAAAGAAGTTTGTTCTCTTTTGAAGCAAATGAAGTACCTGAGGCTTCTAAGGTATTGGTAAAATTTTTAGGGAAATATGTTCAATACATTGAAGCAAATAAAGAAAGTTCTTCAACACAAATTTAAAACTTTGTAAATATTTTTATTTTTTAGAATTTTGAAAAGAATTGTAAACGGTTGACATTAGTCTATGTAACCGTAATATTAGGAGGTTGGTTAGTTACCAACGAAAAAAATTTGAGAGAAAGGTATAAATATAATTTCGAAAGGCAGAAAGAGGGCTTCAAAATTTTTGGAGAAGGCCAATTTTTATAATATCAACTTTGAAGTTCATCAGAATATAAACTCCAAACAAGATTCTGGATCCTACAATTTCGTGACTATGTTTCTTCCCCTATTTATCATGCTTTGTTAAATCTTCCTCTTAATGTGTGTTTCTAACAAGTAAATCAATTTGAAGTTATATGCATTGTTGTTTATTGTTTCATATTTGTTTGGATGTTGAATGTATTACAGTTTTTCCTCTGAGATTACTTTAGTAATTTTAAGACCTGTAAACCTTCTGTTACTTAATATTTCAATCTGTTAGAAATCTCGTTTTTCTTTCACCATTGTTAATGGAAATATAAGATTCTTTCTAGATAAAAGCCTTATATCTCTCTGTATTGTGTTTCATCGTTTACAATTTCAAAATTGTCACAAAACCAGGAAACGACCTTGATTGTGTTTTTATATTACTGTTTTAGATTTCAAGGTTATTCTCATTAATATCGACTCTAAAAATCTGAAGTAACCAATTCATAAAAAACCATTTTACAAATCTTTAAAACCCTACCACCCATGACAGTCCCTAGTGGCAGACAACCTAACGTAGAACCAGGTTTTCAGGATCAAACCAACATTGCCCTAAACTTATTTAATACTATTCTACAAACAACGACCAATAGGGATGAGTTAGAAAGATCGTGGGTTGCTATTGAACGTGATATTAGAATCCAATAGCAACGGGAGGCAAGACAGAGACAGTTGAGAAACTGAATCTGATCTAGTCTTTCTTTGTTTCTTCTTTTCAAAACCTTTTTATAAAAACCCTTTTTCGGATGCCTTGACGGTATGTTTTATAGCCTTAAAACATAAACTCAGGAACAACATCTTTTTGGGGCCGTTGTCGGGGAACGAAGAAATGAATTATTTCCCTGGGAAGAATGACATTGACACTTTCTGTTGTTGATAGTGAACAAGAACAAAAAAATTTATAAGGCTAAATTATCTTTCACTTGGCGACTCCACTTCAATAAACTAGCTAGTAGCCGTAAGAATACCAGAAAAAACTCGGATAGCAAACAAACCTCGCCAGTCTCTAATCTGGAGAAAATATTAAAATGAAGAAAATCAATTAAGCAAATCCTTTTATCAACTTATTCTGTAGATACGCCTAATTTTTCACAATCACATTCGTCTGAAACTTTTGAACGATCACTTTCGCTTCCCCCTTCTTTTGACACTTTTTCTTTTCCCGATGTTTCGTCCCCAATTTTACAAGAATCTTCTCCACACACTATCTCGACTCCAGTCCCAAACCTAACCATGGCGGCACAAGGAGGTGCTGGAGGTGGAGGTGGTGCCCCTGGAGGTGGTCAAGTACTAGTTCCCAGGATTTTTGCCAAAGTGGCTGCTAGGTATGCTCCTCTAGTTCTTCCTGTCCCTCTTCATGATCTCCCTGAGAACTATATGAAGAGCCTCCCAAAATTTACAGGGGAGGGTTATTTGACTGCACAAGAACATATCAACTTTTTCGATCAATTCACAGATATACTTGGAATAGAACATGAAGATGTTTATTCCAGACTACTTGTTCAAACTTTTGAAGGATAGGTGAGAACCTGGTTTCGATCCCTACCAGCCAGATCATTAAGATCTTATGAAGAGATTGAGAGTGCATTCAACAGACAATGGGGTGAGAGAAAAGATCACCTCTACTATCTAACCGAATTCGGAGCCCTAAAAAAGAAAAACTCTGAGTCAGTGCTAGAATTCACACAAAGATTTAATAAATTATACAATAAAATTCCAGCTGAAGTTAAACCTTCACAACCTTCAGCCAAAGTAACTTATGGTGGTGCTTTTGATCCTGACTTTGCTTTACTATTGAGGGAGAGAAGATCATTATATCTCCCTAAAATGCAAGATGATGCAGTTGAAATCGAATCCAATATGATGGCATCAAGAAAGCTGAAAGCAAAGACTGAAAATGTAAATAAAAAAAATAAAAAATTTAAAGAACAAGGTGGACCCTCAGGGTCAGGAAAATCTGCTGGAGATAGAATAGATGAAATGTCTAGGGTCATCCAACAACTCTCAAACAAAATTTCAAAAATGGAGTTAAAAAAACCTAGAAGAGATAATTTTCCCAGAAAAGATTTCCGAAAAAATCCTGAACCTCAAGGACCACATAAAACGATAAAAAATGAAGATAAAAAAATTCAAGCACCCTTTAAGAGTGAAGATTATATTGGAGAATAAGATTTTGGTGAGTTTGAAGGATTGGATGAAGATATTAGTAATCTTGGTGATGATAATAGGTATCCTTATTTATCTAGACAGGATTATGAAGCATCTTTGATTAAGGAAAGTGAATCAGAAGATAAAGTTAGCAATAATGCCACTCATGATCATACATATCAAAGTGTTGTAGATGATATTATTGCTTATTTGCAGGGAAGATATAATCTGAGACCGAGAAATAAAAATCTTCCTAATGTTCAAACGAAAAAGGTTTTGCTTAGAAATGATACTAATGAGGAAAACCCAAAAGTTGCAGATAAACAGTCTGCAAAAAGAAATACAACAGATAACCCTGTACATATAGAACCAGTAGGAACAACCCCTGTAAATACACAAGCCCCGATAAAAGAAAATAAGATTACAACACAATGAAAAACTGAGAAAAAGGTTATGGAAGCCCCACACATTGAAAATGACAAGGCCGTAGGCAACTTTAACTTAGAAAATGAAATAAGCAAGATCAAAATTCCTATCCCCCTTGTCGAATTAGCTAAAAATCCAGTATACCGAAAACAAATAGCCAAAATGAGTAATTTTTCTGAAAAGGAAAGTCAGGCCGACACAATTAACTTAGAATATGATAAACCTATCATAGTTTTCGGTCTTCATGTAGAAGGGGCAAAAGATACAGTGGCTCCTTTTTATATCACACTTACTATTTTTGACCACCTTTTACACAATTGTATGTTGGATTCTGGAGCTTCACATAACGTCATGCCTAAAGCAATAATGGATAAACTTGTTATCGAAGTCACAAGAGCCTATGGTGATTTGTATTCTTTTGATTCTAGGAGAGTTAAATGCATAGGGATGATTAAAGACCTAGTGGTTAACTTGGCTCAAATACCCTCTAAAAGCATCCTTATGGACATGGTAGTCATAAATATTCCCCCAAAATATGGAATGCTACTATCTAGATCATGGGGTGCTAAGCTCGGAGGATCCATCCAATTAGATATGACATATTCTACAATCCCTGTTTTCGGAGGATAATTCACTCGTCTATACAGGGAAACTCGGATGGCGTTCACTGTGAGTGACCCAAAAAATCCTAAAAATCACCCTGTGTATATCGCAGATCAAGATTTAGGGAACTGTATATTATCGTTAGATGATGATTTTGAGATAGATGTAGATGATAAAGATACAGAAGAAAAAATTCAAAAAAATGAAATAAAAGAAAATGTATATAATACTGGTACATGGAAAATATTTTTTGATGGTGCTTCCTCCTATCTTGGAGCTGGGGCTGGAGTACTCCTTATTGATCCTGATGATCAATTTGTGATCCCTTTTTCTTATAGACTCCAGTGGTATATAGACTGTACAAATAATGCATGTGAATATGAAGCTCTAGTACTTGGCTTAGAAGCTGCAAGAAAAATGAAAATTAAAAATATTGAAATCTTCGGTGATGCTGAATTAATCATAAAACAAGTAAATTGGCAATATCAAGCTAAACATCCTAGATTGAGGTCTTATAGAAACTGTGTATGGGATTTAATTGAGAATTTCTTCACTTCTGTGAATTTTCATTTTGTCCCTAGATCCGAAAACCAACACGATGATGCTTTAGCTAAAGCTGCAACAACGTTTAGCCCCCCAACGGCTTTTAATTTAAAATACCATATTCAAATGAAACATCGCCCTTCCATACCCGATAATGTACAACATTGGCAAGTGTTTGAAGACGATGAGCAACTTAGAAAGTTTCTTGAATCTTTAGATGAGTTTTTAGAAACATATAATGATCAGGAGAATCAAAATGATCCTATTTGGATCATGCAGGAAGGGGAAGATGCAAAGAGTTTCATGATAAAATAACTAATCACCGGATGCTTGTTCTAAAAAACAATCAAATCCCCAAAGGTTTGATTCCTTTGGAAAGACTCTTTAATAAAGATGACATGCCTTCTAAAACTACTCTGCAACCTCAACCAGAAGAGGTTGAAGATTGTAACATAGGAACTATAGATAATCCCAAAATGGTTAAGTTATCTAAATTTTTATCAGAAGAAAATAAAAACAAATACACAGAATTGTTGAAAAAATATAAAGATGTGTTTGCATGGTCATACGAAGATTTGAAAACATATGACACTTTGGTGATAGAACACAAAATACCGCTTAAACTTGGTGTCAAACATTTCAAGAAAAAACTCAGACAGTTTAACCCGATCTTATTACCTGTCATTGAGAAAGAAGTTAAAAAACTTTTAGATGCTAAGATTATTGTTCCCTTAAGATATTCTGATTGGGTTGCTAACTTAGTACCAGTGAGAAACAAAAATGGGGAAATCAGATTATGTGTTGACTTTAGAAATTTAAATAAATCTTCTCTTAAAGACAACTATCCTCTACCAAAAATGGATCACGTTCTGGAGAAAGTAGTAGGAGATACTAGGATGTCCATGATTGATGGTT
>JZKD02S1953831.1:79961-91942 GCA_000966675.3 Picea glauca
CATGCACTCCCAAAAATTTTACCAGACAGGTTGATATGCAGAGAAGTGGCTTATCAGTTAGTAAATGGTGGTATTGGGCTAGAATTAAAATCTCAGCAGAAAAAGGCATGGCCATATTTTCCTATTTATCTAGGAAAAATTGTTTTATTAAACATAGGCCATTCTAAGGCAGAAGCCGAATCGATGGACAAAGTGAAATTAGTAAGTATAGAGCACAGGAAACATGACCCTTACCAAATAATCAATCGTCATTTCACACAATGTGGTTTGAAAGCATATGAACATGAATTTTCAGTTTATGATGATGTTTTTAGAAATGCTAAATCTTATGAAGAAGTTTAGAGCAGAGTGAAAACCTTGTCACCTGATGCATAGGTGGGGTTTACATCTTTTCAAAGAAATAGACGACAATGTCCGCCAAAGATTTTACAAGGCGAAGTGTCAACTTCATTACAAGAACAAGAAACTATTCCTCC
Source organism: Picea glauca (assembly GCA_000966675.3). Classification (NCBI taxonomy): domain Eukaryota; kingdom Viridiplantae; phylum Streptophyta; class Pinopsida; order Pinales; family Pinaceae; genus Picea; species Picea glauca. Next base: position 80,438 of record JZKD02S1953831.1, read on the forward strand.
GGGGTTTGAAACCATTATTCAGGATAAGCTAATTGACAAAGATAAATTGAAAGATTCTGAAATATCTCTTCAGAATACAAAGAGTTCTCAGACTAAAGAATCACAGACAGAAAAGGGAAAAGGAATAGTAATAAGTCTAATAATTCTAGATGATATTCCAGAAAATGTTGGAGGAACAGTTTCAAAGGAACTTGGTAGTCCCATTACAGCATTGACCCCATTGCAGTCTACTTTCAGAACCCCTCATGAAGGAGTTCTATATGTAAGTGACTTAGAGCCAATCACCAGAGATGAAATCCCTTCATCTGATTATTTTTTAAGTAAAAAACGAAGAGCTGTCTTGAAACAAGAATTACATCCTGTAGGAGAAAGAATGATCAAAAAACATAAAATTATCATTGATGGAAAGAAGCTAAATGAAGGAAAATTTTCTATAGAGCTAGCAGGAACCATGGGTGCTATAGCATCAGCCAACATGTATTCTGTAGGAAATCTAACCACTATGCTAGAGAAAAAGGATCGGGAAATAATGCAGTTGCAGGAAAGATTAAAGGAGAATGAAAAAAATATTGGTTGGGGAATACAAAAAGGTCTAGAACAAGCTAGACTCAAAGACATCCAAGAAATCCAAAAGTTGAATGAAAATTTGGATGAGGCAAAACACATGATACAGGTTACTCAAGAACAAGTGCAAAAGTTGGGCGATGAAAATAAATCTCTGCAAGATAAAATTATTTCAATTACTAATCAAGTAATTGAAATTGAACACTTTAAGACCCGAGCATCAAAGATATATGCAAACATTGAAGAAGAACAACATAAAATATTCTGTAATCTGGAAATCATCCAGAATTATTTTCAAGAATCTAATAGGTCTATGGAAAAGATAGTGAAAAAAGAGAGAGAAGCAAAAGCAGCAAGGAATTTTTTTCAAAAGATAATAACTTCTTTACAAAAAGAGGAGACTGGAAAAAAACAGAAATTATCCATTTCGGAGCAGTTAAAAGAAGATATAATGATAAAAGTTTGGGAAACAAAATTGGAAGAATATAAAAGAATTACAAAAGGGATCAATGAAGATTGTCAAAGGATCTTCAATCTTATTGAAAAAGATTCAGTAAATGTCGGGACAGATGGTCTTTCCGAGTTGTTAGGTGAAGTCAACATTACTAGGTATCAGCTGAAAACAAAAAAATAACTTGAAGAAAATAAAGAAGAAATCTCAAATATTAAAGTGGTCAACATTGCAGAAATTGATAAATGGATGATAGATTCAAGTTCAAAATTGGAAAAGGCTAGATTCATAGAGAAAATAATAGCAAGCCAGTTGCCAGGCCTACAAAGAAGTTTTTTATCTTTTGAAGCAAATGAAGTACCTGAGGCTCCTAAGGTCTTGGTAAACTTTTTAGGGAAATATGTTCAATACATTGAAGCAAATAAAGAAAGTTCTTCAACGCAAATTTAAAACTTTGTAAATATTTTTATTTTTTAGAATTTTGAAAAGAAATGTAAACAGTTGAAATTAGTCTATGTAAACGTAATATTAGGAGGTTGGTTAGTTACCAACGAAAAAACTTTGAGAGAAAGGTATAAATATAATTTCAAAACGCGGAAAGAGGGCTTCAAAATTTTTGGAGAAGGCCAATTTTTGTAATATCAACTTTGAAGTTCATCGGAATATAAACTCCAAACAAGATTCTGGATCCTGCAATTTCGTGACTATGTTTCTTCCCCTGTTTATCATGCTTTGTTAAATCTTCCTCTTAATGTGTGTTTATAACAAGTAAATCAATTTGAAGTTATATGCATTGTTGTTTATTGTTTCAGATTGGTTTGGATGTTGAATGTATTACAGTTTTTCCTCTGAGATTACTTTAGTAATTTTAAGACCTGTAAACCTTCTGTTCCTTAATATTTCAATCTGTTAGAAATCTCGTTTTTCTTTCACCATTGTTAATGGAAATATAAGATTCTTTCTAGATAAAAGCCTTATATCTCTCTGTATTTTGTTTCATCGTTTACAATTTCAAAATTGTCACAAAACCAAGAAACGACCTTGATTGTGTTTTTATATTACTGTTTTAGATTTCAAGGTTATTCTCATTAATATCGACTCTGAAAATATGAAGTAACCAATTCATAAAAAACCATTTTACAAATCTTTACAACCCTACCACCCATGACAGTACCTAGTGGCAGACAACCTAACGTAGAACCTGGTCTTCAGGATCAAACCAGCATTGTCGTAAACTTATTTAATACTATTTTGCAAACAGGGACCAATAGGGCTGAGTTAGAAAGATCGTGGGTTGCTATTGAACGCGATATTAGCATCCAAGAGCAACGGGAGGCAAGACAGAGACAGTTGAGAAACTGAATCTGATCTAGTCTTTCTTTGTTTCTTCTTTTCAAAACCTTTTTATAAAAACCCTTTTTCGGATGCCTTGACGGTATGTTTTATAGCCTTAAAACATAAACTCAGGAACAACATTACTATCGAGTTGTTTCTTTTGCTTATTTTGATTCAATCGATTAAGTAGTCAAAGTTTATTGAATAGATTTAATTTGTTTTGTTGATTTCATTTTTTTTACTAAACAAAATTTGTGTTCGTTGGTTTAAATGGGTTAAGTAAGTTATTTTAAATAAAAATGTGGGACGAGTATTACTATAATTTTTTTTTTATTAATCAAGCAAAATTATACATCATGTTATTTAATAATTTATAAAGACTAGGTAAGATATTTGATTTTTAATAAATAGGTTATTAAGAATAAATTTGAAAAAGATAAATTAAGTAAACTTTTATCTTGTTTTGTTTTTTGGAAATTTTAATTACATAAATTATTTTAAATTAAATATAAAAAATTTAATTGAAATTTTATCATTCAAATAATATTATAATTTCAAATGAAATTCTATTTATACAAAGTGAAAAAAGAGTTATCACTTGAAATTTTATTTGATGATGATGATGATTAACGTCCATAAGACCTAGTTGGTCTATCAGACCTTAAGAGGGTAAGTGATTACTTGTGATTCTTTAGAATTTTGTTTCTGTGCTCCAAAAACATTAAGAGAAGCTTTCCAAGATCACCATATTTTTTTTGAGTTAAGAGGTTAGGAAGGTTGGTAGTGTGATCAATATTTTGAAAATGAGATCTAATATGAGTATAGGCTGGACAATCTAATAGAAAGTTCTTTTCATCTTCAACCTTCTTAGTGTCACAAAGGTGACACACTCTTTCATCCCATGGCATTTTAGGAATTGACCAATGCCCAGTTTCACTATGGAGCTCATGAGAATTTGTTCTTAGCAATGCTTATTTTTTTCTTTACACTTGGCAAAACAGATAGATAATTTTGATCTTCTAGATTAGGGTTGATTTCTAGATTACAGTTGATTACATCTTTATAATACCTTAATTTTTTGTTTTTCCTCTAACTCTTTATCACATGACATTTTTTCCTTGAATTTTGATTTGACGTTTTTTTTAATAGTATCTTTATTCTAAAAAATGGTTTCTTCCATGATTCACCAATAGTTTAGCCAGGACCGGGCCTCTTTATGCCATCCTCTCTTGAGTCAATGGTGGTTATGACTTGATTTTGAAACAATTTTAGGTAGCCTCTTGTCTTCCATTTTGTTTAACTTGTTCTTATACATTAGGTATCTAGTCATAGCCATGCTCTCAATGGGGGAGAGGCTTGTTTCCACAAGGAGGATGGGATAGGGCATATTTCCTTTAATTTTGAGATTATAGGTTATAAAATTCTTTTGTATTTGCTCTATCTTTCTCCAGGATTCATGAGAGATACTACAACCCCAGACTTCACAACCATAAAGAATAACAGGTGTAACAAGAGTCTCAAAGAGGAGTTTCTTCTTATCCCAACTCCAAAGATCAGCTAATTTACAATTGTTTTCAAGCCCATAATAAGCTTTCCATCCTCCAATAATCCTTTTCTCAATGCTATAATTCCAATTGAGCTTGTGGTGAATATCAATTCCAAGATATTTGTATGAAGTCACTTCCTCCAAGTTGTTGTTGTAATATACAAAGGTATCATAAGGGATCTTATTGGATTTAATAATCATGACCTTAGTCTTATCAGTACTAACAGTCATACCCATATTGGAGCAAAAATCCTTGAGGATTCTTAGTTCGTTTTCAAGATCATGGGGACTCCTTGCCATAAGAACGATATCATCGGCATAAAGAAGAAGATTTATGACTATACTAGTGAGAGTAGGGCTGACACAACTTTCTTTTTCCAAGCATTCTTCTAACTTATCAATGTATATGCCAAAAAGGGTAGGGGACAAGGGATAGCCTTGTTTGACTCCGATATTGCAGCTAATCTCTTTTGACCAGCCCTCAGTTTTTTTTAACTTAGCAATAACGTTTGCATACATCTTTAGTGCAACAACTCTCAACTTGAGAGACACTTTTATCTCTTCCAACCTATTCCAAAGGTTTTTCCTAGGAACCATGTCAAAAGCTTTTCTAAAGTCAACAAAACAACAAAAAAGATTGGTTTTAGTATTGCGGAACTCCTCTGCAATTATCCTAAAGGTAACAAGATGGTCCATAGTTGAATGATATCTCCTAAACCAGGACTGACCTTTAGCTCTTTTACCGTGACTTTCTAGCCAAGTGCTAATGTTATTTTCCAAAATAATTCCATAAAGCTTGGCTAAAATCAAGCTAATCATAATGGTCCTATAATTAAAGTGAATGTTTTTATCCCCATTTTTAAAAATAGGAACAATGAGGCTTTGCGTCCATGGTTTAGGGAAGCCCTGTTTGATTGGTAAATTGAAGAGCTTGTGTATGTGAGAGATAAGGATTGGCCCTCCGATTTTAAAAATTTCACCTTGGTAGCCTTCAATGTCCTTAGCTTTCCCATTTGGGAGCTGCTTAACCCCGAACTCTATGTCATCTAAAGAAAAAACTTCTTCCTTTGTAGGGACAATAGGAATGGTGTCCATGGCATTAGGAAACTCGTAAATACTTTTAAGGTAGGAACTCCAGTTCGTTAAGGGAATCCTATTATTTTATTTAGTATTACATTTTAGAATTTGGCTCCAGAACTTCTTAGGATCCAACTTGTATAGTTGTGAAAGTTGTTCTTGCCTTTTATTGATATAGTATCTTTTTTTCCTTTTAATTAGGGATTTTTACGTATTGATCTTATCGATTTTTAAGGGATCATTAGAAGCATCCCTAATGTCTTTCCTACCAATTTCACATTGTTTATCATACCAAGGGTTGGTTGTTTTATTATTCTTTTTATGGGACACCTCGAAAGACAACTTGTTAATAGAAGTGGAAAGGGTAGTTGTAAAATTATGATAGAGTTCTTCAATGTTTTCCTTATAAGTTAGGAGGTTTAATTTACTATTTAAGTCCTTTAATAAAATGTCAACTTTACTTTGTTAAAGCACAAATTCCTTTGATTATCAGAATTCTCTTCAATGGAGCTCCTATGCATGGAAAATTTTAGAGTTAGGGTTAAAGGTTTATGATCAGAGTCAGGCTCATGGTCATTTAAAAGGTCAAAAGTTGTTATTTGGTTGGAAAGAGGGATATCAGATATCACATAATCTACAACACTACTACCTAGCCCATGAATACAGGTCATTTGGTTGGAGTTTGGCCACTTCATTACTCCATTGCAAATTATTAGGTCTTGAGAGTTGCAGAGCTTGACCAACTCAGTACCAAACAAATTCTCAATTAGGTCTTCATAGCTTCTTTTGTAGCTATTAGATAAAACAAAGTCCTCATCTAGCCATAAAAGATTATGGTTGGAGTCATCACTTAAAAGAGTAGCTTGTTTAGTTGCATTCATAGCATTAAAGTCTCCTAGTAGGAGGATATTACCTTCATTTTCAAATTATAAATATCTTGTTCTAAATTATTATAGGGACAATTTTTATCTAGATTATTTTTCTTATAAAATGTAGAATTAATAGGTGCAAAATAACAAATTGTTATATACACCTTCTTAGCATTGGTGTCTGAAATTTCTATCTAAATGTATTGATTAAGAGGGTCAATCTTTTGAAGTTGAATGTGAGGAGAAATTATTTTTCTAATATAACCAACTATGCCTCTTATCCCTCTACAATGGGATTTTTTGTTCCATGCCGACCACAAGACAAATCCTTCCATGTTAGAGACCTTAGACTCCTCATGCTCCCAAGTTTCAGCTAGATAGATAATATCAATATCACTCGGGATCCAACTTATCATAGGACCTTTGCGCCATGGAAAGCCATGACAATTCCAAAAAATGATCCCACATGTCCCAAATTCCTATTTATTATTATCCTTGTGGTCTCTATCCCTAACAATAGCTTTTTGATTTCTAATTATTGCCCATTTTCCTTCTTTCCTAGATTCTTTTACCTTTTGAACTTCCTTCCTTAATTCAACTTGATCTTCGAGAATGAGGTCTTCATTTATAAATATTCTTGACCCTTTTAAGCTCAGAGATTTACTAAGTAGGCTATATTTATGGTCATTACAACTTACTTTGACACAGATCAACATATCTTTGTGAACAATTATTTTTCCTAGCCTCTTTGCTTCTATGAGGTAAGTTGTATCAATTTGTGATTTATTTTTTAATTCTTCTTTTACTATTGCTAGTGTATCCTCCTCTTGTTGTTATTTTATACCAAAAATTATGAGGTTCAGGGCTCTTTTGTTACACTCATGGTCCAATTCGATTAGCTTATTCATTTCCTCTTTGATGGGTTTGATATCCAATTTTTTTCCATATTACTGAGGTTCAAATTGTTGGTTAGTTTTTCTTCTAGCTCTTTAATCCTATCTCTCAAGTTGTGATTTTATTCAACCCCTCCTTCTTGGGTTAATTGTTTATGTTTTTCCATTTCTTGAATTCTATCCTTCATTGTCACTCTTGAACCCTAATAATCTATCCTCTATTTGAGTTTGAATGGTATCTTTAATTTTTTTATCAATCATTTCCTCTAGCTCTATTTGGAGTTTTATGTCACTTTCTTCACTCCTTTTTTCTAATGTTTCTAACTCTATTTGGATTTTGACATCTCTCTCTTCTCTTTTTTTTTCTACTGATTCCATATAATCGTAAAGGATCTCTAGGGTGATTTTGGGGGGGATCCCCTTGTTAGGGTGAGTTTTTGGAATAGGTGATGGAGTGCTCATATTGAAAAGAAGAGAAAAAATATGTAACAATTATTATTATGGGTTGACTTTATCTCTCAAATCAACTTTTACTTCTGAAACTTAAAATAAATAAATAAATAAAATATATTTAAATCTATTTACGTAAAATTAAAATTGAATCAAAGTAAAAAGTGACTCACCTCATTTTAGATGTCCAAATGCTCAACCCTTTGAAGAAGCCAAAAAATAATTTCTGAAAACGACAGAGAAGTCCAGAGAAACTACAGAGATTATTCTGGGTAAAGAAGGTAAAAACTACAAAGATTATTCCCGTTCAAAACGGAAAAGATATAATTTCAAAACCGTAGAGAACTAGTATGCCCGTTCCAAACCGCGACGAAATGTTAATCTCAAAACTGCAGAGAAGTAGTACTATTTCCGTTCAAAAACCGTAGAGAAAGTGAAAAAAAAATTATGACTAATTAATTTAGTGTTTATTAATTTTCCAATAACTTCTTGAAATCTTGTATGGCAAGTTTCACTCTTTTTATTTTATCCCTCTTTTTTATTTTTCATGAATGGAGGGAAAGCTAATAATGATAAAAATTTAACCCTTTCAAAAGTTTCAAACATGTTATAGAATTATTACTTAAAAAATAGGTAATTTTTTTAATTCATTTGTTATTTATGAAAGTTGGAAAATATTATAAAAATTTTAAAAGTATCATATTTACATTCATCATTTCCTTTTCTTCCAAAGTATTTTGGAAATGCTTCCATAACTCCATTTTCATATGCTTATTCTATGAGACATATCTTTTACATTCTTGAATGCTTGAGAAACATTTATGATGTATGTGTCAGATTTGTAGGTAAGTTATAGAGAAGTTAATTTAATTATTTTTATGAGCATATTCATGCAATAGGGATTCTTCTCTCACATTCACTCTAGTAAATTTCTTAGAGAGATAAAGTGAATAATCAATCTTCACTAATAATAATAGATTTAGTGGTTTTGATCAACAATTCTTTTTAGCCATGTGTTTGTATGAAACCTGTTGCCCCTTCAGGGGTAACAATCCCAAAACCAACCATTAGCTAGTGTGGTGTGTTCCACCTTGCATGAGATCTCTTGATTGTGTCATTCATATGCATACATTCTCGTTATTCTCCTTCAATTATATGATGATTTCACCTCACATTACTCTCAAGTGCCTTAGCCATTGTATATCATCTATCTCCAACCTTACACCTCAGATGATAAATGCATCTAGTACATTTTTCATCATATATTATCATGGTTTAGTATGCTTTACTTCACTTGCCATGTTATTCTTTCATATATGGGTTTGATACTTAGACATGGTCTCATACCTTCTAAGTTGGTCATGAACATGGTAAATACAACATTAAGATCTAATGACACTACATAACATTAATGATTTTATTATTTGCCTCATCATACCATGTGGGACATAATTATCCTTTAGAAGTGTTTTCATGTCTCAAGTTAAGTTGTACTATCATGGATTTAGTTAGAGTAGCATATTCCACATCCTAACAATACTTGGTTCACTTTCCACTCTCCCCATTCACTTCCATGCACTCATAAAAATGTTATTTTTGCTCATGTTTGACTTGTTAATTGTCATTCAGAAAGGTCAAGCTAATAAAAACTAAGCCAAATAATCTGAAAATGATAGAGGTGAAGAGCAAATAAAAAGGTAAAAATCCAAAAAATGATAAATACTGAGCTATGCCACCTTACTACGAGGTCAATGCCCCTAGTCCCATGTTTGTCTATGAATATCTAAAGAAGAAGGGACTTGAATAAAAGAAAGAAAGAAAACAAAGAAAAATGAAAAGAAAGAGGTAGTAAGAAATTGTGACAAGGAAATGGTAACTCAAGTCTAAAGCTCCCTCTTAAAGGCTTCTATATTAAATCCTAGCTCATGAAAGCTAGTAAAGAAAGTTTGCAAACATATGCATCGCCCTACATGACATTGAGTGTCATTTCATGAGGCTTTCCCCTTTCTCTTCCATAAGATATTCATCATATCACCTACCCCTAACTTAGTGACATGGAAAATAATTTGTGTCTTGGGATTTGTCACATCCGGAAAGACTAAGGTCGTCCTCCCATGGTAAAACTTAGGCAAATCCTAAAAATTAAATTGAGTTATGTTGTTGCTAGAAGAAATCATTATCTATGCACCACCTAATGACTTGTAAGGGGGTTATACCCACCACTATAATTTGACAACCTACATTGGGATACGAATACATGCACTTGGAGTGGCATCTATGCCTTGGGATCCATGTACCATGCCTCACGATCCTTGACACTACATTGGGATCATCGATAGGGAATTAAGAAATGATATGGATTCCACATCATGACAATTTCCATATGGACTACTCTAGGTGTTATCGGACTAATCGGTAGGTGCAGACACTAACAGATCTCCCTAGATCCACCTGGATCTAGAACAAAATGGGACAGGACATGACTCTTTTCCTAAGTTTTGACCATTGAATTAGCTAGTAGGAAGGAACAAGTAACATACATTTATATCGCTTCCTAGGGTCTCTGTTGCTCCTGCTTCGCTCCGGTTCTTTCGTGAGGTCAAGACCAAGACAACACAAACCAACCAATGTGAAGATAGAAAAATATATTCGACTGTCAACTTATGTGTATGATCAAGGAATTACACATTAAAGTGAGAATAGATTTATGGGAAAGGGACATGCCACTGTGTCATATTAATTGAAAGTAAAGATTACAACCTGGTCGCCTTGATGTCGCAAGATTCCTTTTGATGGCTGTTGTCTCCAACACACACACATGCTCAATCCTTCCATGAAGAAGATCAAATCCTCTTGATAGACTTGTTAGAGTCTCCAAGCTCCTATTCAAGCTAAGTCCTTCACACAATTCTTTCACCAATTCTCCAATGAATCTTGCTTAACCTTTTCCATGAGAATTCCCGCAATATATAGGAGAGAATGAGATGGTTACTTGGATAAGAATGATCCCACAATATCAGGGAATCCAGTACAAGGATAACCATTCGAATGCCAACCCATTCTTCTATAAGATTCCCTTCTAAAACCATCGAGAATCCACCTTTTTCCAAGCTTTAGAATGAGTTCTCACCCTAGCTATTGAACACAGTGCGAGAATTTCGCACCCTGGCTTAAGGAAGCCTACGAGAATGGGTCATTCTCGCACCCAAATATATTAGCAGCCTGCGAACCTTCTTCAAAAGTGAGTTTTCTAGGAAGAGATGAAAGTAACTTTTCTCAGGAGAAAGTTCTTATGAAGAACCTGAGTACACCATCATGATGACCAAAATCATGGGTAACACTAGGAGAAAGAACTTTCCTAGGTGAACTATTGTACCCATAGGTGTGACTTATTCTCTCTTATGGACCACATGTGGGAGGTTGTTGAGGAAATATATGAGATGGTTACATGTGGTTACAAATGGTTAGAGGTTTTCATGGTGGTTATTACCCAGCTAACCACTTTTTTGATGGAGCGCTTTGCTTGAGGAACCACACATGCACCTTAGTGAAGGATAATTTTCTACTTGTCACTACTTGGAAGAGATGGTTACACATTCTTCCCTCCAACAACATATTGGAGCATCCAAGTGTCTCTTAGGGGGATTTTTTGGGTATACCTTATGGTTTCCTTGAATCCCAAAACTTGATACAAGGATCAAGCCCCCAAAAGGCCTAGTGTGACCCACAACCAAAGTGGAAGTCGGGCAATAGTCTATTTATTTTTCTTTCTCACACTCTCTTGTCATTTAAGTTTTTTCTTTACCTTGCTCTAAAATAAATCTAGGGTTTGAAAGGGTTTAAATCATGATATCTAGATTTCCTTTTGCCTCAAGTTGACTAGGCTGATAATTTCTTTAATCATCTATATGGTTGTTTTGAATTTTGGTTTGCTAATTTGCTCATTTACTAACTAGACCTTGAATCAATTTTCTATCCTTCTTTTCTTTTCTTTTCACACACACACACACATACATAGTTTTCTCATTTACTAACTAGACCTTAAATCAATTTTCTATCCTTCTTTTCTTTATATATATATATATATATATATATATATAATTTGAGATGAAGTTGGAATAGATTTAATGGTGTATTTTATATATAATTTGAGACTAAGTTGGAATAGATTTAATGGTGTTTTTTCATATGGTAAGGCATCTGATTTCCATAAGGAATTGAATCGATGCTACAAATAGCCTAACAATTTGAGAGATTTATCTTTGTGAAGTATTTATCTGGTGGGTTTGTTACTGTGTTGTGAAGCCTAAAAAGTCCTAA
>JZKD02S1953831.1:92512-105192 GCA_000966675.3 Picea glauca
TTTAATTTTAATATGTTACAAGTTGAAACAGATTTAATGGTGTTTTTTTCATATGGTCAAGCATCTTGTTTTCATAAGGAATTGAATCGATGCTACAAATAGCCTAACAATTTGATAGCTCTATCTTTGTGAATTATTTATCTACTAGTGTTTATTAGTGTGTTGTAAAGCATAAAAAGATCTAAGCATACATAATTAAGGACTGAACTAAACCCATGATTAAAATGCCCTTGATTTTCTAAAATTTGTAGATTAATTAGCATTTATGGATTGGATCATGATTTGGCATGTCTTGACACTTTTGTCTTGCAACGTGTCTCCTCATCTCTTATTAGCACACTATTTAGATGTAACATCCCACTCTGGCGCACTGAGAAAACTTATTCTTTGAGGACACTTGCTCGCAAGTGATCTGGATTTTTATGATGATAAAACATTTATCCTTGATGATGATGCGTTATGATAGATGACATGATGTTTTACTTCTTTGACATAAACAGGTGCTATTGACTCAGTTTATTTGAGTATGCAGGGTTTTTGACCTGGAGGATGCAGAGGCATCGACAGAACCCTTGGACTCCGGATTGAGTCAGGGAGTGTGTTATTTGAGTTGTTCTATTTACCATGATATTTATTGATTTGATGATATGTTGTTGACATGTTCTGACATGATGGTTGATGATGCAGGCTGACAATAGCTTACTGACCAGACTCACATATGGAGTAAAGGGGCCACACATGAGTTCCAGAGAGGTTGAGGGAGAGGTGTGGACAACAGCCCTGCCACAGCCTACTAGCACTCCCGCCGTGGATCGAACTGTAGGTTAACGATTACCTAGTTTGAGAGGATCCACGATGTCATGAGGGTCGACTGCGACAGTCGCTCACGATGATTCTAAGGGGCACGCAATAAGGCGGGGACCTTATTCCTTAGAGCCCTTAGTCTCCCACAAGTTCACCTGGCGGAGTGTTGACTCCAGGGGTTTTAGATGTCTACCAATCAGTCAAGTCAGTGAGTGGCACCCTTGGGGCACGTGGTGCATCCTAAAGGGCACGTCGCGCAAAAGAAACACAAGTTGGCGAGTGGCACCCTTGGAGCACGTGGTGCATCCTGAAGGGCACGTTGCACAACAGAAGCAAACAAGGCGAGTGGCACCCTTGGAGCACATAGTGCGTCCTGAAGGGCATGTCGCATTGATGATGATGATGAGATGACCTAGATGACCCTAAGACCTTAACGCCTTAAGAAATTATCAAAATGACTCCCCTAATGAATTGTCGCCCAGTTCAATCTAAAACTAAATTTAAAACATCTCTAAGATAAAATTTGTTTAGCCTTAAGAAAGGACCCTACAAAAAAAAAAAAAAACATAAGGATGCTAACCAAAACCCTCCTAAGTTTAGTTAAAGTCTTATTAAATTAAGGGGGGGTAAAGTAATGAGGGAGATAAATTAATTGAAACCCATGGTTTTTAAATTATAAAGAAGAAATAAAATTATTAAAGTGTGGGAGTATAAAAGTTAGGATTTTAGAAATATAATGAAAAGATTAATAAGCACATTTATCTTTTTGGGTTTTAAAAAAAAAAAGGAGAAATAAATAATAGGAATAGGGAAACTAGTAATAAAGGAAACATATTAAAGGAAAGTGGGGGACATAGGGTAAAAAGAAAAAAGGAATCAACAATTAATATCTTTCTATAATGAACTAAAATAGCAACTTCTTTTAGGGAAAGTTATTAAAAGCGTGTAAGGGGATCTAGGAACACCTAGGAGTAATGGTAGGAGCGACTTTAGGGGGGGTGAGGGAATTGAGTCGTTTAATAAATTTAAGGAAAATAATTTTAGAGAAACTTGGGGGATGAATGACACTTGGACGACAGAGAATTTTTAGAAGATTTTCTTTGAAAATTAAATTAAAAGTGAATTTAGGAAAGTAGGTGGGTCTCCAATTTCTATAAAGAAAAGGGAAGATGAGGAGGAAAGGAGGAATGGTTAGCATAACGTTACGCTACCAGATTGTGGCTTGACTGTTTGCTTGTGAGGAGTTGGGAATTTCTCAGCTGTATTGGAGTGGTAGCTCAGCCTTGGAGGTGAGCTGAGAAGCTAGTCTTATCTCTGGATCTTATGTGGCCCCTTTGCGGCTCAGGGGGCTAAGGGGGAAGCAGAGTACCCCTAGCGATTGGCTAGGAGGTACCGGTGAGCTTTCTACGGTCGGCGAGCAGGAGCGGCAAGGAGCGCAGGACATCAATCGAGACGTGGTCATCATTCAAGGCATGCGAAGAGGAAAAGGTATGGTCACTTATTTGGTAGAATAGAAGGCATTGGAACTGATGTAGATCTGACTGTTATTGGAAAAGTGAATTCTGCATGCATTATGAAATTTTAATTGGAAAATCATATTTGCTTCAGGCGCTTTGAAATTTAACCCAGTAATAAACTCTGTCTATGATATAAATTTTAAATGGCAACCCGAATATTTTTCTTTCTGTCTGAACTTGGATTTAAAGGACCCAATGAGTTTACCTCTGGCGGCCTTCTGAACTTAAACCCGATCTTGTGACCAGCCTGCATGTGAAAATTTTTGACCTCGTGTGCCCCGAATTCTAACCCAGACTTTAATATCAAGGGCATTTAGTTTATTGCTGAGAGCATATTTACATTGGCTGTGGGCGTAACCATCACCTTGGGCGTTAATTCTTTTCCGTGGGTATTTTACCATTCTGTGGGCGAATTCCTAAGACTGTGGGCATTATTCCATGCATGATTTGCTGTGTGGGTTGTATTTTCGTTTCTAATGACTGAGGGTGTTCTAAATTTCAGTATGCATTTATGTGTCGGAGGGGTCTTCCATGTGTACAATAGCGTTTTTGTTTATGCAATGGCATTTTTATTTACAGTGGCATTGTTTTATACAGTGGTGTTTCTTTTTTTTATACTGGGCGTTTTAGTTATTGCTGGGCATCTCCATTGTGACCTGGGCGTTTTTTTTTATTGCTGGGCGCTTCCATGGTTACCTGGGCGTATTCACACCATGATCCACACGCGTAACCTTGGAATGATTTTGTTGGTTATGAATGACTCGTTGCAGGACCCGGCTGTGCATGAATTTAAAAAGATCACAGCTGGTAACCACTGACTGCCTCCCCTTTCCTCAGAACACGATTGTTGGGATGAGATTATCCTTCTGGTATTATTGGTAATACTCCAGGTGTCTTGCTTGTTCCTCTGCATGAATTTTTTTTTTACCCAGTAAATAAACCTTTCCTGCATGACTCAGTTGCACATCTACGCGTTCCTGGGGAACGTCCCTTCTGGCGATATTGCCTTTACTCACCTCCGTTTCTTGGGCTACGTGGTGAGGTTTCCAGCTCTCAGCCGTCGGCTTTCCCATCCTGGCGATTACTCTATTACCGTTAATTCTTGGTTTCAATCTGTTGTATTAATTCTCGTTTTTAATGACTGTTTTATTCTAAGGTGGGCTCTACTATCGCTTAAATTCTCGGTCTTATTAGGCTGTTTAAAATTATGGTGTTAATAAGGCGTTTTTCTTATAAACCTCCGGTTCTATGATCATTAAAATGTGGTTAAAATATTATCACTGTAATAATATGATTTAATACAATGGTTTAATGTTAAGAGGTTTAATGATAGGGATTAATATTAAGCAGTTTCCTTTTGGGTTTAATATTAAGAGGTTTAATATTAAGAGGTTTAACATTGTGGTTTAAATATTGGGTTTCCATATTTGGTTTTACTAATTGGTTTTAATATTATCGATAATATTAGGGTTTTAAATATTGCTATTTTCAACATGGTTCATTCAATATTGTTGTGGTTAAATAATGTCAATTTCAAGTATGATGTCTTGAGGCTATTTTTAAATATAAGGTTATCTATAAATATGATGATGAATTGTATATATTGACAATGAGTTTTCTCTTAAAATTTTGTCATGGAAATATATCGTTATTTATATATTGTCTTTTAAATGGATATCTTTCATTATGACTTTTAAATTATGGTCATCTTTATACATGGACAGCTTATAATCGGGATGTCACACTGTTATTTTTTTAATTGACTCTAATTATAATGTGAGGGTACCTCTATATGTTGACAATGAGTATTGTCTTTAAACTTTGTCATTTAAAAAGGATGTATCTCTATTTTATATATTGTACTTCTAAAAGTCGATATCTTTATATGTGACATTTTTAAATATGGGGATTTTTACCATGGATGGTTTTAACCATGATTTCTCATTTTTATTTTATTTAAGACGTTGGTTAAAATTATGAGGTTATCCTTGTGTATTGACCTTAGTGTAAGGGTATTGTCACCACATAATATAGAGTGTAGTTGGGTAGATAACTTACAAGAAAGAATGGTGTATTTATTATTGATTTATTAAAGAATTTATGATCTTAAATGATGTCAAATTGTGAGATCCTCCTGTTTATTTGAATGTTTCTATCTAGTTAGGTCATTGTAAATCTTATGGTTGTAGCATATAAGAGGGTTTGTAATTGTAAATCGTGGCCCGGATTGTGATACAAATATAAGGTGTTTAATATTTCATGACCGTGTTATTGTAACTTTTATCGTTATTAATAAACTTTTACGGTATAATAACCTTGATTAAGTACAATAGGATTTATGAGTCTGTAATGAGGGTGTTGTTCCTTGTAGACACCTCCATGTAACCTTAGTATATATGTCTGTGTGTGTGATTTTTCTGTGTAAAGAATCCAGTGTCGTATCAAGAGTCTCGGGTTGTTTAAAGGCACAGTTTCCACTCTTGCGACACACTCTGAGCCGTATCAGTAGTCTCGGGTTGTTTAAAGGCACAATTTCCACTACTGCGACTCCCTAAAGGATTTATTAGTTTCTGCCTGAGCAGTCGGCCATGAGCCTGTCTAATCTTATTTCGAGAAGACATAAGACTAAAAGCCATGCTTTTTTGTGCAGAAATAGTAAACTCTACTACTATGAATTCTTCCCTCTGTGTTAGTACTGTGCATAACCCAGTGTGTCATTAAATGGTTGTGTTGTGAGTCTTATGTCTACAGTCGTAGAAACTGATTGATGTTGGTAGATTTAGCATTTATAGGGTTGGTATTGATTGTGTCGAGCGGGATGTAGACACCTCCATGTTCCTCAGAACAGTCGCCAGCCCTGAGACCTTAAATGGTTAAAATCGATGGGAACTTGGGCTTGAGCGTTGCTTATGTGTCTTGGAGGTCCTAACCATTACAGGGTAGGATGGATGGGTAGTCAGTCTGACTTATTTCTAAGTGATCGTCATTGATGCATGCAGTTTCCTGTCGTACGTCGTATGTCGTCTTGATGTGTTTGTCTTGCTTGCACCTTGTTGGTTGTCGGGTGGCGACGTAGAGTCAAGTGTGTCTGTTCCTTCTTCACATGCGCACACACCTTAAACTTTTAAACACACAAAAAAAAACAAAAAAAAAAAAACAAAAACAAAAACAAAAATTTTTGCACCTGTTATCAGAATTGTGGTCGTAACAAGGAGGGTCCTTACATTAGAAATATATTGGTCCCAAAATAATCAGAACGACCTAAACAAATATTAGTGTTATTCTTTTATTTTAGTTTACTAATTGAAGTCTTTCTTAGGACTGGTAATGTGAGATGCATGAGGGTTTTAAGCTTCAAAGGTTGAATTAATCTTGAAGCGTTTACATGATCTGGATAGTCATTGGTAACAAGCTGCGGTAGAAGGTTTAATGACTCAACTAAATTGGATTGGACAGGAATGTGTCGATGATTTATGGTTATAAATCATTTACAATATTAAATGTTCAATGCAAACTTTAATCAAACCCTTTCTTACATTGAATTGACTGCACACGTTGAAACAACTTGCTTGGTAACTTTAACGTATCTTTTGCATATGGATTAATTTATTGCTCAAGGATTTGTGGTATCAAGGTTTTGTCCTTAAATTTTTCATCTTGCTATTAGATCATGTTCTTTGTTTATCTTGCTAGCATATTTTGACATTTGAGGGTTGTTCACACTTAAAATTTTGAGTATTGCTACCGGTTTTCAATTTCATGAATGGTATATGCTAATGTGATAATTTAAATGGGAAAGTTTCTTGCAAGGATCATGTTTGATACACCTACAGAAACCTAATCAATTCTATAAATAATCCTATGTGATGTGATAATTGAATGATAAAGTTTCATGTGAGGATCATGTTTAATGCACCTAGAGAAACCAAATCAATTCTATAAATAACCCTATGTGCAACATTTTGCATATACTATTGGTTGAATAAGTCAATTTATGCATAAAATTGAATCTAAGAGCAAAGCTTGCATCATGGTTTATGATAAGTTTATGCTTAAGTGATGGTTTGTGGTTGATCTAGGAATCACTTGAACTCAAAATTAAATGATGAATGTGAAAAAAATATTCCCATTTGTTGATGAGTGAATTCTAAATTTGATAGTTAATATACATGAAAAAATTGTTATTTTTTTGGACACTGGCAAATCTCACCACTTAACTCACATTGCAATATTTTGGTTAAGGAATTGATCTATTGGAAATGTGTTGATCTTTCTTATTTAAAGATGATACCACTAGTGACTCTTTTATGTTTTCAATAGTCACATATCCACAAATGTTGAGCATTGATGATCCAAGTGGATATTGGTGGCCACCCACCTATTCCAATGGACCCCTTTTGACAGTTTTAGTTCAACACGTTCTTCTGTAATTCTTTGTAATTTAGGTTTATACAGTTTCGGGGTTGTCTGAAGATCGACATTACTTCCAAGTGGATATTGGTGGCTATCCACTTAATCCAACTAGCTTTTTTTGGAATTTTTCATGTCAATACTTCTTTTTGTACTTCCAGAGCAGTTTTGGGGCCCTAAATAGTGTTTTTTTTGCTTGCCACAGTCAACCTATAGACATAGTCATACTTTGATGGCATAATGTGTATTTCTCAAAAATACCATTCAATCGGGCTATCACATGCCTAAAATGAAGGTCCTATGCAAAAGTTACAGCCACGGGAAGTTGAGGTACAAACTTACCCATCAGGGCCCACATAACTTTTGGTGCTTCATCTCCTAGGGTTAGGTTTTTGGATGTATAGGGTTTTGGAATTCATGATTAATGTTAGAAAGGCCTCTGGAGCTTCATTATAATCATGTTTCCCAGATGGATGCGTGTAGCAGCCACATCTCTTCTTAGAGATAGCTACCACCATCTAAGCAAGTTGTTTTCAGTTCTGCAGTTTTATAGTTTCAACCTATTTTATTTATTCAATAGAAGTTATTGTTCAATGGATATATGTTGTTCTTCTTCGTATATCTATGGTATTGTATTTGGTTTGTTATTTATTTTGTTTCTCTCATAAATACGAATCAGTGGTATCAGAGCAGTCCACTCCTCCTTTATTTTTCTTCGTGCGTGTCCCTGACAAGATCTAGGTACAAGAAGTTGGGACTTGAACCAGTCGAGCCTTTCCAATATTGGATGCGCCAAGCTTGACAAAAACTCGTGTGGGATGAGAAGAAAGATGATGGAGCAGGAGATCCTTTTAAATTGTTTTCTGAGGAAGCCCTTGCATGACAAAGGAGCGAAATGATGGACAACTTTACACAGATCCTTCGGCAAATGCCCACAAGAGATGCATCTTCACCAAGTGGCCATCCAATCTGCAATATACCAGATATAAAAAGTATGCAGAACATAAATGAAATGCTAGAAATGGCAGAATAACAGTAATACAACCAACATAATCTCCACAATAACACATAAATGATATAAGAATAACAACAAAAATAGCACTTTGATTCAGAAAGCAATGTTCACAGGCCTCTTCAAGGAGGCAACCTCTAGTCGAACAACACTCTGTTACAATAATCTTCAAGATAGGGTTTTGATACCCTCGACCCTTATTTATAATAAATATGTCTATCAAGAGAAGCATCTAAAGTAAGATCCTTCTAGAAGAGGAAGCTTCTATTAGGTCTTCTTACATCCGCTTTATTCTATTTTATTGAAAGGCCTTATTAATATTGAACTTTATTACAGCCGAATATATTGATCTACCTATGTGCGGGTTAGGACCCTAACATGTCTGCCCCCTTAAAAACAACCTTGTCCTCAAGGCTGGAGATATGGAAATTGTTGCAAAATGGTAGCTGGTTCCCAAGTGGCATCTGTTGGAGTCGTATATTTCCATTGGACTAGCACTTCCTTGATGGTTCTCTGATGCCGACGACGCTCACACTGGTCCAAAACTGCTTCTGACTGTAGCCAAATGGATCCTTATTCAGCTAACTCTGGAAGGTTGGTTTGAATTTTTCACCTAGTTCCAATCACCTTCTTTAAGCATGAAACATGAAAAACAGGATGTAGCTTCGACTGACTGGGAAGAGCTAACTGATAGGCGATTTGCCCCACATGCATGAGAACTGTATAAGGACCATAAAATTTGGGTGCTAACTTCTGACAATGCTCGGCCTTGAGGGAAGTTTGCTTGTATGGTTGCAGTCACAGAAACACCTAATCCCCTTCTGCAAATTGACGTTCAGAGTGACCTTGATCTGCTTGTTGCTTCATGTGACTATGTGCCATGACCAAGTTCTCTTTAAGGGTACAAAGAATATCCTCTCGAACTGTAAGTGTTTGGTCAACCACCTGGACCTTCGAGGTACCCAATAAGTATGAGAGAACTGAAGGTGGATTTTGTCCATATACCACTTCAAAAGGAGTCATGCGTGTAGCTGTATGGTAGGAAGTGTTGTACCACCATTCAGCTAGGGGTAACCATTGAGCCCACTGATGTTGCTTCTCGGAGGAAAAACACCTCAGATATGTTTCCAAACACTTGTTGACAACTTCCATTTGACCATCAGTCTGGGGATGATAAGTTGTGCTGAGATATAATTGGGTGCCCCGTAGCTTAAACAGTTCTTTCCAAAAATTTCTTGTGAAAGTTGGGTCACGATCAGAAATAATAGAGTGTGGCATGCCATGAATCTTGAAGACCTGGTCCATGAAAATTTGAGCCACTGTGGATGCAGTAAATGGGTGTTGAAGAGAACAAAAATGAGAATACTTGGAAAGGCGATCCACAACCACCATTATGACTGATTTATTCCCCGATTTGGGTAAGCCGGTAATAAAGTCCATAGAGATATCCTTCCAAATAGCAGGTGGAATCAGAAGAAATTGTAGTGTGCCCAGATATTTGACTATTTCTCCCTTGTTGCATTGACACACCTCACATTCAGCGATAAAATTACGGATGTCCTATTTCATACCATCCCAGAAAAAGGAACGTTTGACCCTGTCACAGGTTGTGGTGAACCCTGAGTGCCCCACTGTGCATGTAGCATGAAGCTCAGAAAGTACCGTGGATTTAAGATTTTATTGTTTACTTAAATACAAATGGACTTTGTATCGAAGCTCATCCTAGAGCCAAGAGTACCCTGAGAAAGCTATAGCATTGGTATGCAATTGTTGGATTAGATGTGAACTTTTGGGATCTTGTAGCCATTCCTGGCACACATCTTGGAGCCAATCGGGTACAATGAAGGAAAGAGAAAAAAGGGATCCTTCTTCTTCATATTTTCAGGACAGTGCATCCACCAGTACATTGTCTTTTCCCTTCTTGTAAATGATCTCATAATCATATCCAAAGAGCTTAGTCACCCATTTTTGCTCCTCCTGGGAGGAAATGCATTGTTCCATAAAGTACTTGAGGCTTTGATGGTCAGTCTTAATTTGGAAGCGTTACCCCAAGAGATAAGGACGCCACAGATCAACGACATGCGGAATAACCAACATTTCCTTTTCATAAATGGGTTTGCCCAGATTCCTTTCAGACAATTGCTTGCTGGTGAAGGCCAAAGGTTGACCCTCTTGCATAAGGACAACGTCGATTCCTTTCCCTGATGCATCAAATTCCAACACAAAGGTATTTGTGAAATCAGGAAGGGCCAGAACCAGAGTGGTGCACATGGTCGTCTTCAAGGTTTGAAAATCTTGAGCAGCGGCTGGAGTCCAAGTGAAAGAGTTCTTTTTGAGGAGAGTAGTGAGAGGTGCTGCAATATTTCTGTAGTTCTTAAAAAACTTGCGATAATACCCCGTTAAGCCCAGAAATCCACGCAAGATTTTGAGAGTCTTTGGGTGTGGCCAATCTTGCATAGCTTCAATCTTTTTTGGATCCACCCTGATGCCATCCTTGCCAACCAGATGACCCAAGTATTCTACTCCTGAGGCACCAAAAGCACATTTAGACTGTTTCATAAACAGTTGGTGCTGAGAGAGTAGATGAAGAACTTGATCCACATGAGTAAAATGGTTTGTCCAGGTTTTTCTATAGATGAGGATATCATCAAAGAAAACTAAGACAAAATGATGGAGAAAGGGACGAAAGACATGGTTCATGAGGCTTTGGAAGGTGGAGGGGGCATTACACAAGCCAAAGGGCATGAACAAAAACTCATAATGGACCTCATGAGTTCGAAAGGCCGTCTTGGGAATGTCTGCCTCTTTCATACGTATCTGGTGATAGCCTGAGCAAATATCAAGTTTAGTAAAGAATTGGGTGCCACTCAATTCATCCAGGAGGTCATCAATGACAGGAATGGGGAATTTGTTTTTAATGGTCAGTTTGTTGAGGGCACGGAAGTCAGGAAACATTATCCAAGAACCTTCTTTCTTCAGGACCATGACTACAGGAGAAGAGTAAGGGCTCATGCTAGGGTGGATAACGCCTGCCTTAAGGAGTTCCTGGACCATTTTCTCAATTTCATTTTTTTGTTAAAAGGGGTGGCGATATGGACGGATATTGGGAGGAAGGCTTCCAGGTACAAGGGGAATGGAATGATAATGAACACCACGGGAAGGAGGGAGTTCTTGGGGAGTGGAAAATACCATTTGATGTTTAGAAAGGAGGGCTTGGAGGTCTTGCGGCACCGAGGGTGTCTCTGTTGCTTGTATGGCATGGATTTGGGTAATGACACCTGAATGACCTTTTTTGAGCAGCTTTTCCATGCGATGGGAACTAATGACCTTAGGTGAACCAATAGTGATGCCTTGGAATTTATATTGGTGGCCTTCCTAGTCGAAATGCATGGTTAATGCCTTAAAATCCATGAGAATGGGACCCAAAGTTATTATCCAGTCTGCACCCAACACAATGTCACAACCACCCATGTTGATAGCAAACATATGGGATTTTAGGTGGTAGTCACTGATTTGGAGACGCACATTTTCATAGCACCCTCCACATTTCATGGAACCACCATTGGAAATCATGATTTGGAAATTGTTGACAGCATGGATGTAGCAATGAGTTTCTTAGGCGATGCGGCGATCAATAAATTTATGGGTGCTTCCACTATCAACCAGAATGATGACCTTTTGATGCTTGATGTAACCGATTAACTTGAGGGTTTGGGGAGCAGAGAAGCCAGTGAGAGCATTGAGGGAAATGAAGGGTTCGAATTTTGAGTTGGCGTTCATCCATTTTAGCCCTGGTCAATTTTTGGATCTTCAATGGGGCAGAGGGGGTAGTGGGAGTTACGGGTTTAGGGCGAGGGATAAAGGAGGTATTTATGTTTTGAGAGGATACAACCTGTTGTGCTTCTTTAGCTCATTTACTAGCCTCCACTCAACTCAAGGGTCGAGCCATGAGGACATGGGCCCGAATCTCCTCCTTGAGGCCACTGATAAAACATTCTCGAAAGAAAGCATCAGTCATGCCCTATGTTCGAAAAGCCAGTCGCTCAAAGGAAGCTATGAAGTCTTTGACTATTCTTGGTTGTTTCAACTTTGTCAAACGACCCAAATGGTTGGTGTCCGTGTCAAAGCATTCATAAAGCTCAGTCACAAATTGGGTCCAAGCAATATACCCTTGACGAGAAGTTTTTCTCCATTGCCACCATTTCCAATGTTCTTGATCTAGATGGAGAACACCATACCGGAGTTTGGCCAAGTCATATGTAATGTCGTATAAAGAGAAATAATGTTCCATTTGGGTTACCCAACTAGTGGGGTTCGAGCCATCAAATTTGGTCACATCCACCTGTGGAAGGCATAGGTCACGTTGAAAGTGATGGGGCTGAAAGGTATGGGAATGGGAGGAATTTTCACCTTCAATCTTTGGAGGTGCTTCAGAGAAATGGTCAACTGTAGGGATCTTCAGTTTGGTGCAGAGTGATGTGAAGAAATATTCAAGCTGGGTGGTCAGTTCTTGTTTGACTTCCTCCATTGAGGACTGTATGGTTGTATTTATGGTATCATTGATGGATGAATCGATGGAGGCAACAGTAGAACTAAGTTGTTTCACTTCTTTTTAGGTTTCAAGGAAACTAGATTGCAAGGTGTTGAAGCGAGCTTCCAGGTCTTGGCTATGGGTATGGGCCATGAGGATGGGTGAACTGAAAAGGGGCGGGTGGGGTAAATTTTTTTTCTAAAAAATGATATGGGTGAATGTGATGAGGGAGAAGAGATGAATCCAATGGAATAGGTCTCAAATAATGGTGAAAAAATTTCCATACTTTTTTCTTGTCTGTTTTAATTTGTTTATGTTTCTGTCCCCCAAGGGTTAGGTATTCAAGGGTTCTACAGACAAGGGTTTTCCCTGTGCTATAGCTCTCTGATATACGTGCGGGGTCCAA
>JZKD02S1953831.1:150875-165737 GCA_000966675.3 Picea glauca
TGGTTATATTATTGTCTTGATTATTTGCTTTATTAATGGTCAATATCTTATAAATTGGTTAAATGAATTACCCTTAAGGCATATTGTAATAGTATAGTGGGGAATTAATGAGATATTATGTTTCACTAAGGCCCTTGCCTTATGGTAGGTAACATGGTTGTTTGCGATATCAAATAGTTATATTATTGTTTTTTTCATTACTTTAATTGCTATAAATGTTTCCAATGACTTATAATCTGATTATATGTATTACCTTCAACGCAATATTGTAAAAATAGTAATGAGTTAGTAATGACGCACTGTCATAAAATGCTAGTTGTAAGAAATGTTGGATTAAAGTTGGGGTGCTTATTCACCTTGA
Source organism: Picea glauca (assembly GCA_000966675.3). Taxonomy (NCBI): domain Eukaryota; kingdom Viridiplantae; phylum Streptophyta; class Pinopsida; order Pinales; family Pinaceae; genus Picea; species Picea glauca. The sequence continues at coordinate 151,237 of JZKD02S1953831.1, forward strand.
TAGAACTGGTTGTGTTTAGTGTCCATTGCTAAAGGGATTAATTATAATTTTAGTCATTCTAGTTAGCCTACAATTGATGTTACTTATGGTCCAAACCTTGGCGAAGTTCCGACTAGCTTAATAGATTCTATTTAATGTTGGTATGAATGGCACCTTGAAGTAAAGTAGATGACTACCCTTGCATATTGAATTAAAATAAGATTGATTTCCTTGCGCATGCACTTATGTCAGTTCATGTTGGATTTAGTAACTAAATTCTCTTGCACTGTGGAATTCTTGTGATGTGTGTTGATTCATAGAACGTTATCGCGCAGTGATCATCATTAATGATTGTGGATTTGGCATATTCAGTGTTAATCTGGATTGTGTTAGCGGGATGTAGACACCTCCATGTTCCTCAGAACAGTTGCCAGCCCTTAGACCTTAAATGGTTAAAATTGATGGGAACCTGGGCTTGAGAATTGCTTATGTGTCTTGGAGGTCCTAACCATTGCAGGGTAGGATGGGCGGGTAGTCAGTATTTTTATTGGGTCGGTTGATTGTTGTTATTTACTGGCAGATGTTGATGTGCGTCTTAGATCCTTATGTTGATACTGCAGTTGCATGTGTCATGATGCGTCGTCATGTGGCGACACAGAGTATAATGTCTCGTTACCCTTGTACACACGCACACACAAAAAAATATTTTTTTTCACTTGTTATCAGAGGTTGTCGGCGTAATGAGGAGGAACGTTACATATGGTATTAGAGCGGGTTCAACCCATGACTTGGGATCACTATGCCTTTCGTTGTTATGATTTGATTATACTGTTGCTAATTGAGTTGACTTGTGTGTGTGCAGGTAATCATGGTCGGAGGATGTCGCGGAGACAGACAATGGGGTGCTAGGGGAAGAGGCATGACACCTCTAGTAGCATCAATGCCTGAGGGGTCTAACCCCCAGGGAGATGAGCAGGTTCTCGGGCTGGAGCATATAGCAGTTGGCGATGTAGTTAGGATGATGAGATCCTTTCAATGCATGTCAGAGGCACTAATCAACCATATGGATAGAGATGAGGCCAGGGCACCGACGCCCATTGAGGTTCCGCCGCGTGCACTGACTGTTACTGGTAGCATTCACCGTGAACTCGAGAAGGTCAAATTTCTCAAGTTCTTTGGTGCCTCAGAATGTGCAGCCACCGAGGCATGGTTGGAGAACATGCCGATGTGTTTCACACTTCACGATTATACCTCCAACATGAAGGTCCATATGGCAGTCTTTTAAATGGAGGGGAGCACTCTTCTATGGTGGAAGACGCTCCTACCATAGATGAACATGGTCGTTGAAGACATGTCATGGGAACTGTTCAAGGAACAGTTTCGAGAGAGGTACCTTTTAGAGGAATTCATTGAGCATCAGCTCAATGAGTTCAACGCCTTGCGATAGGGAGTTCATACGATGCCCGAGTATAAGGCATGTTTTATGGAGATGCTTTGGTATTCTTTGCACCTTAACACGAAGAAACTTAAGGTAAACAGGTTCATGTTTGGCCTTAACGACAGCTTGCGTGCGAAGTTTAGGATTTTGATGCCTCAAACCTTGCACGATGTCATCAAGAAGGCCCTCATAGCTGAGGAAGAGATTATTAGTGGAGGTCAGACCAGGACTCCAGCGAGACTAGCAGGGAAGGGTTCATCTGGAACACCGTAGTATCAGACACCAACGAGACATATGTCGGGGTATCATGGCTTCCAGAGGGGATCCACCTTCACTACACCTTAGCGACCGCCGCCTCAGTAGCGAGCACCTTACTGGGGACCACAGCATCAACAACAACCTCACCCACAACAACAATAGTTTAGGCCTGTTCAGCAAAACAGACCTGAGTTCCAGGCAGGTGGGTCGTCATCGTATACTTTAGGTACCAGGGCTACCGGGCCAAAGAAGGGGTGTTGGATGTGTGGGGAGCCACACTACCAGCGCGACTGTCCTATAGAGAGGACCAGAGCATCTGAATTATCCAGACCCACTACATTGGGAGATATGGTCAAGGCCCATCGGATTCATGCAGTAGTGAATAACCGTCAAGAAGAGAATCATTCAACTGTGCTCGAGATGACAGGTACTATCGCTGACCAGGCCCTTAGTATTTTGATAGATCTCGGTGCTACCAAGAGTTTCATTTCTAGTGCAGCACTAAAAAGGATTAAGATAAAGACAGTCGATCAGAATGAGTTTAGCTTCATAGAGATGGCTTCAGGAGCCAAACAAAAGGTTGGAGAAAAGGTTACGGGATGCGCCCTTAACCTGGGAGAGTTTGTCATGAGGACCAACCTGTACGTCACGATATTAGGATCTTATGATGTCATGATTGGTATGGATTGGTTGGAATCACATGAGGCGATACTCAACTGTAAGATGAAACGATTGAGCTTGGTCGACAACGAAGGACAAAGACATGTGATTGTAGGATAGAACCAGGGAGTTTCCATGAGATTCGTCTCTTCCTTACAGTTACGAAAGATTATGCGCAAGGGGGGAAAGCTCTATGCGATCCTTGAATTAAACGATAAGGGAGTAGCGGAAGGTCTAGAACACCTTCCGGTGGTGAGAGAGTTTGCGGATGTATTTGTAGAGGAGTTACCTGGGATGCCGCCGGAAAGGGAATTAGAGTTTAGTTTAGACCTGAAACCGGGGACCAAACCGATAGAAAGAACTCCTTATTGGATGTCGACCCCAAAGTTGCAAGAATTGAAAATAAAACTGAAGGAGTTGCTGGACCTGAGACTCATACATCCTAGTGTGTCACCGTGGGGTGCGCCGGTTATTTTCATACGAAAGAAGGATGGATCGTGGAGGATTTTCATTGACTACCATCAACTGAACAAGGCCACGATCAAGAATCGGTATCCCTTATCGAGAATTGATGATCTGTTCGATCAAATGAAGGGTACGACAGTGTTCTCCAAGATCGATTTGCGATCAGGGTATCACCAGTTACAGATCAAGGAGGATGACATCCCTCAGACCACTTTTAAAATGAGGTTTGGACATTATGAGTTTACTATTTTACCATTTGGACTGACAAACACCCCAGGAGTATTTATGAGTCTGATGAACGGGGTGTTCCGTGAGTACTTGGACAAGTTCATCCAAGTATTCATTGACGATATTTTGATCTACTCTCGGATGATGGAGGAGCATGATGAGCACTTGCGCTTGGTACTACAGTTTCTTTGAGAGCACAAATTGTATGGGAAGTTGTCGAAATGCTCTTTTTATCAATCGAGGATTCCCTACTTAGGGCATGTCATCTCCGACGAAGGTATTGTCATGGATCCAGCCAAGGTTGAGACTATTATGGAATGGCTTATGCTGACGAATGTCACAGAAGTGCGTATCATTATGGGTTTATCAGGATATTATCGACGGTTTGTCGAGTAATTTTCGAAGATAGCAAATCCGATCACGAAATTGCAGAAGAAAATTTGGAGGCTTAAAGAGTTGTTGATGACAACACCAATACTAAAGGTCCCTGACATGGATGCGAACTTCTTGTTATGCACAAACGCATCCAAGGAAGGCTTATTTGGAGTCTTGATGCAAGACGGACGAGTAATCGCTTACATTTCGAGGAAACTGAGAAGGCATGCAGAGAACTACGCGACGCACGATTTGGAGTTATTAGCCATAGTATATGCCTTGAAGGTTTGGAGACACTACCTTGTTGGATGAAAATTTGAACTAAAGACTGATCATTGTGGACTACAACACATTTTTACGCAAAGCAACCTGAATGCGCGACAACTATGTTGGTTGAAATTGCTTAGCGAGTACAACTTTGAGAATACTTAAATAAAGGGAATAGTGAACCGAGTGGTGGATGCTTTGAGTCGGAGACCACGCATCTTTTCAGTGATGCCTCTTCAGACGAATCTACGTGAGAAGATTCTCACTTTACAGCGTGATGATGACTGGTACAAGGAAGTCGAGGTTTTTATCGAAAAAAACACAATGATGGTACCACGATATGAGGGATTTTTATTTGATAGTGATGGGATATTGAGGTTTAAAATTTGGATTTATGTACCGCCAAACGACGAGTCTAGGATTTTGATGCTGAGTGAGGCTCATAGAGCAGTTTACATGGCTCATCCGGGAGTTATGAAGATGAGGGCAGACCTTAAGCCCTTATTCTTTTGGAAGGGAATGAAGGTCGACATAGTCAACTATGTGGCCAGATGTCTAGAGTGTTAGTAGGTAAAGGTTGAACATAGACACCCAGCAAGATTAACTCAACCACATACCATCCCAGAATCGAAATGGGAGGTTATTTCGATAGATTTTATGGTTGGATTGCCACTGACGGCAAGGAGACATGTCTCGATTTTTTTGGTAGTAGACACTCTGACGAAGAGTGCTCACATTATTCTTTTGCATACGACGTATCAGGCACCTGACATAGCGAGATTTTTCATTAGTGAGATTGTGAGGTTGCATGGCGTGGCTAAGATAATTATATCTGATCAAGGATTGGTGTTTACTGGACGATTTTGGACGCGTTTCCAAGAGGCCTTGGGAACCCAACTTAAATTTAGTATTGTGTATCACCCAGAGAATGACAGATAGATAGAACGAATGAACCAAATCTTGGAACACATGTTGCACATGTATGTGATGGACCAACAAAAGCGTTGAGAAGAATTCTTGCCACTCATAGAGTTCACTTACAACAAAAATTATCAGAGCACCATTAAGATTGCACCTTTCGAGTTTCTTTACGAGCGACCGTGTCAGATGCCCTTGAGTTGGGATCATCTTGAGGATAGGGTCCTGGTGGGACCTGAAGTGATCCAAGAAATGGAAGAGTAAACGAAAACCATAAGACAAAGGATTAAAGAATCGCAGGATCAATAAAAGAGTTATGCCGACACGCACCGAATCAACCGTAATTACAAGGTCGGCGATCGAGTCTTCTTATGGGTTAAACCGCATAAGAGTTATATCAAGTATGGAAAGGGAGATAAAATCTCTCCTAGGTTCATGGGACCTTTTGAGATTGTGGAGAGAAAGGGGCCCATGGCCTATCGACTAGCCTTGCCTGATTCTTTTGAGGCGTATGCACGATGTCTTTCATGTATCTATTTTGAGACATTATATTAGTGATCCTACGCATGTTATTGACATCCGTTCCTTGCAAGCATCAGACGAGGGAGCACTCATGGCTGAGCCGATCCGCATCTTAGATCACCACATTCGACAGTTACGACGTCAAACGATAGATTAGGTCAAGGTCCAGTGGGACAATTATAGTCCGCACTCGATGACCTCGGAGGACGCATATAATATGTGCCAGTAGTTTCCATTTTTGTTTGATTGATAGACTTATGATAATGTGATATACTTATTTCGACATTTATACTATGAAAATTCAGGACGAAGTTTAGACCATGTTACATTTATACTATGTAACATCCCGCTCTGGCGCACTAAGAAAACTTATTCTTTGAGAACACTTGCTCACAAGTGATCTGGACTATTATGATATTAAAAAAAAATTCCTTCATTATGGTGCGTTATGGTATATAACATGATGTTTTACTACTTTGACATAAACATGTGCTATTGACTCAGTTTTACTGAGTGTGCAAGGTTTTGGACCTTGAGGATGCAGAGGCATCGATGGAACCCCTTGGACTCCAGATTGAGTCAGGGAGTGTGCTATTTGGGTTGATTTAGTTACTGTGATATTACATTTGATTTGATGATATGATCTGGACATGTTCTGACATGATTGTTGATGATACAAGCTGACGATAGCTTACCGACCAGACTCACATATGGAGTAAAGGGGCCACATACGACTACTAGAGAGGTTGAGGGAGAGGTGTGGACAACATCCCTGCCATAGCCTACTAGCACTCCTGCCGTGGCTCGAACTATAGATTAACGATTACCTAGTTCAAGAGGATCCACAATGTCGTGAGGGTAGACTGCGGCAGTCGCTCACGATGAATCTGAGGGGCGCACAATAAGGTGGGGGCCTTATTCCTTAGAAGCCCTTAGTATCCCACAAGTTCACCTGGCGGAGTATTGACTCCAGAGGTTATTGATGCCTACCAATCAGTCAAGAGGCGAGTGGAAACCTTGGAGCACGGGGTGCATCCTGAAGGGCACGTCGTGCAAAAGAAACACAAGAGACCAGTGGCACCCTTGGAGCACATGTTGCATCCTGAAGGGAACGTCCCACAAAAGAAACAAATGAGGCGAGTGGCACCCTTGGTGCACGTGGTGCGTCCTGAAGGGCACGTCGCATTGATGATAATGAAGGAACAAACCTAGATCACCCTAAGACATTTAACACATTAAGAAATTCTTAAACAACTTCCCTAATTAAATGTTGCCCAGTTTAGAATCTAAATCTTATGTCTAAAACTTCTCTAGGGATAAAATTTGGTCTAACCTTAAGAAAAATACCCCATAAAAAAAAAGAAAAAAATTAAAAATTAAACTAAAAACCACTTAAGTAATAGTTTTAGTCTTCATAAAACTTTGGGGGTAAAATGAAGAGAGTAAGAATTTAATTAAAATCAGTGGATTTAAAAATTGTAAAGAAGAATTTAATTGTTTAACTTGTGAAAGTGTAAAAGGTATTAAATTATTAATAAAAGGGAAAAGAGGCTAATTTGCGCAACTGCCATTTTGGCTCTGATAAAAAGGGGAAAGAAGGGAATAATGAAATTTAGGAAAGTAAATAATGGAGGAAACATAATAAAGGAAAGAAGGGAACTTATGGTAAAAAGCGAGGTTAACTTAGTAAAGAATCTGCAATAAAGAACCTTATAAATTGAACTAAATTAGCAACATCATTTTAGTGAAAGTATTTAAACCTGTAAGGGAATCTAGGAACACCTAGGAGTAAATTTAGGAGTAACTCTAGGTGGGTGAGGGAAATGAGACAATTAATAAATTAAAGAAAATAAATTTTGAAGGAAAGTGGGGGATGAATGACAATTGTACGATGGAGAATTTTTAGAAGATTTTCTTTAAAACATAAATTAAAAGAGATTTATGGAAAGTTTGGAAGTTCTAAAAATCTATAAAAGAGAGGAAGGAGGAGGAAGTAGGGGATCGACTGTAAGTGTAACGTTACACTGCCGGATTTGTGACTTGACTGATTACTTGTGGGGAGTTGAGATTTCCCATTTCGGATAGGAGTGGTAGCTCGGCCTTGCAAGGAGAGATGGGAGCTAGATGTACCATCTGGATATTGTGTGGCCCCTTTGCAGCTCAGGGGACTAAGAGGGAATCATAGTACCCCTAGCGTTGGACGGGAGGTACCGGTGTAGTCTCGACGGTCGGCGAGCAGGATTGCACGGAGCATGCGAACGTCACCGAGAGCAAGTGATCAGGCAACAATATGTTTTTCATTTTGCATGATATAAGGTATTAGGCCCTTGGCCCTCTTAATGTTTTCAATGTTTTTATATCGGCTTGTGAGATGAAAACTACTTGGCTTAAATTTGTGTGGTTCTGGTTGATGGACTCGTTTTTTTTTGCCGGTGTTGTTGAGGTGCATTGGAAAAAAAAAGGAGATATATATATATATATATATAATACCTATGTCATTTTTTTATATAGATCAATTTTTTTGTAATGGTGAATTCGTTCTGCATTAGATATATATATTTTACCATTGTTAATGAGATAGTTTAAAAATAATAAATTTGTATTCATTCTGGCAATGGGTGTATGGGCATTTTCGTTTTGTAAATTTGTTCTGAGAATTCGTTCTGGCAATGAGTGTATTGGAATTCCGTTTTTGTAAAATTTAGTCCTGAGAATTCGTTCTGGCAGTGAGTGTATTGTCATTTTCATTTTGTAAATTGTTCTGGGAATTCGTTCTGGCAATGAATGCATTGGCATTCCGTTTTTGTAAAATTTAGTTATGAGAATTTGTTCTGGCAGTGAGTGTATTGTCATTTTCATTTTGTAAATTGTTCTGAGAATTCGTTCTCGCAATGAGTGTATCAGCATTCTGTTTTTGTAAAATTTAGTTCTAAGAATTCATTCTGGCAGTGAGTGTATTGGCATTTTCATTTTGTAAAATTTGTCCTAAGAATTCGTTCTGGCAATGAGTGTATTGGCATTTTCGTTTTGTAAAATTAGTTCTGAGAATTCGTTCTAGCAATGAGTGTATTGCCATTCCATTTTTGTAAAACTTAGTTTTGAGAATTCGTTCTGGCAGTGATTGTATTGGCATTTTTCATTTTTTAAAAGTTGACCTCGACTACTGTAATTTCCCACAAAATGTTTTCCTTTAAGAATGTTGTCAGAGCTTGTTGTATTTACCTTGATTTTTTCCTTAGAATGCTGACTGATTTCCCTGGCCGAGCATGATTCACCTTTGGGTGAAGGCTGCATTCTAATTGTTCTAATTTGGTTGCGTTCTAATTGTTCCATGTTGGTGTTACACATCAAAATTACTCACTTTGATAGTGTCGCAAGTGTCGCATTTTTCTCACAAAGTCGCAAGTGTCGCATGTTGCTCACAAGTGTCGTAAAGTGTCAAAGCAAAGCATACTGCCATGATGCCTATGTTTTGCCTATAACGACATGAGAAAGACACTTGAAACACCTCAAACATCTGATTTGGAAGAGGAGAAATGAGTCAGCAGGCTTGCAAACCTTTTGCCATCTGAAAGCACCTCAAAAACTGAGTTTTTGGAGAGGAGCGCTCCCCCTTACACTATCTCGGAGTGTCGGCACTCCCCCTTACACTGTCAGGGAGCGTTATAATGCTCCCCTGGCCCTTTTGAGGGAGCACTATAGATTTTTTGAGTGATGGCGCCCCCTAAAGCTTACTAGGGAGCGCTACAACACTCTGATGGCCCTTTTGAGGGAGCGCTACCTATTCTGGGCAGTTGTTAATATGTTGAGATGAATGGGGGAAGCATCGTTTCGTTCTTGGAAAGTAGTTGGATTCGAATCCCTAGTCTAGCCATGATTATAGGGCAGGTCCTCAACTGAAGGAGGCAAATCCTCAACTTCCCCAAAGATATCTCAAGTGGTTGAAGCCTCTCCAAGGCTATATAAGAAATCTTTGTAATGGTGAAAGGAGGACTGCAGAATGGAGAATTACACCAAACTTATGATCTCATAAGTGGTGATGGAACAGAGCTGATTGGGAAGAATTAAAGTTATGAAACCTATGATCTTGGAGAAAACTTACAGCTAGCCAAAGGAGAGTGATCAGTGAAGCTATTGTTATCCAGGTTGTGGAGCTTTCAGGCAAGGGTTAGACGAAGGGGACTTGAAGAAGCTGTCGCATTCACATCTACGATTGTAAGTACTACTGTCGTTATTCTCATCAATATGACACGCTTGGCCTGTTTCTTTCTAGTTTGTGTCTAATGTCACATGAACTTATCACTAGTTGATAGATCTGTTTTCAAGCTAACATCAATAAAGTAGGAAGCGGTTGTATCTTGTCTTGTCCGTAGAATCCAACGAGAAGCAAAGGATCGAAGCGCAACTCGGAGCGTGCAGGGACAAATGTCGGTAAAAAGGTACCTCTGTCATCCTTACTTATCATGTGTTAGTTTAGATAGATTTGAAAGGAAGTTAGTGTCCATGATAAGCACTTTTCTGTCTAGGGTTAAGGTCAAGCTCTAGAGGTGATCTACCTGTCCGCAGGGAGATTTTCCTACAACAGAAACTGGCAACTCCACTGAGGATATAGCCTCAAATCGAAACCTCTTGTTTGGATTTTTTCTCCTCATTGACCTTGTTCTATCCCTTGGTTGTTTTAGACCTGGTTCACTCCTCTTTGGTTAGTTTTATGAGCTGATTGGCTCCTTACCTTATCACACTCAACATACTTGTCAAGCTTGAATCCCAATTTTTGGAATTTTTGACATTTCTGGGGTTTTTAGACCCTAGCGCCCCTGTCCTAGTGTTCATAGAGCGCCAACACTCCCCCATACCTATACACAAAGTGCTACAATGCTCCTTGCCCTTGGCAACAAAGCGCCAACCTCTTTTTGGCCAAAAAACCCTCTAGAACTGCCTTTTTCAGGGTTTGCCTCTGTGTCTCTTTTGCTGAGTGATCTAGTGAGTCAATTTTTCTTCCCTTTCAACCTTGACATCTGTCTTTTTGAAGAATTAACACCTTGTTAATTGGATCTTGTAGCCTTCTTCACTATTTTCATTGAGTTTTTCCTATTGAGTGAAATTTGAAACCCATGCATTATTTTTTTCTCCTCATCAGCTGAGTAAAAACCCTAGTGAAGGTCATCAAAGGCCTACAAACCTCTTTACCTTAATTTCAGTCAAGGTCATTGTTCTTCAACTTTTTCTTTTGGGTGTGAAGTTTGTTTTTCTCTTTGATTGTTTCTTTTCTTTCGCTTTTCGTTTTGATTGCAACGAAAGGGTGTATTGTTTGTATGACTTTTTCTTGTGCTAGTTTGATTTTCATTCATCCAAGAAGATAATTAGCAAGATGAGCATTGTGTTGAATTGATCATTATTCATATGCAAACAATAAAAGGTATCTTCATGATTGATTGTGCATGTTAGAAGGCATCTAAAAAGTCTTAGCATCACATTAGGATTTGATTGAGAAATTGTTTGAGGACATTCCTTATTCTTGCTTGTTAGTGAAAAGAACTCTCTCTCTCCCTTAGATAGATGTTCATCGAAAAGAAATGAATGCTTATAATCTCTCATGCATTTTTGGGACTGATTCATAATTCCATTTGTTTCACTTCCATGCACCCCTTTTGAGTAAAGAACAACCTTAAAATCAACGCTAATTAAAATTTATTTAGAACTTTTCGTTTCTAGGATCCTCCACCAACAGTAGAATAGGCTTAGTACATTGGATTAGGTTGTGAGCATAACTCTCCAAAGTTTCCTAAAGAAACACTAGCATCCTGAGTTAGGGAGAGTAAATCCAGTTATCGTATAAGTCTTCCTGGGATCCCCCTCTCACACAGGGGTTATGCACGAGGTCACATTCGGGTGAGCTACGGGGACTAACCCTCCGTGGTTTAACTGATTGTGGTGGTCGGATTGTATTATGGGGGTCACTTTGAGGTAAATCCACAATTACTGCATGGAAGCCTTTTAGTTGATTTCGAGCTTGAAACCCTGCCCGTACGTTCGGATCAGACTGTCGATTGTTCCCGCCCAGGGTCTGACTGCGAATTGGTAACCTTAGTGGCCATAATATTTAGGGTCTTACACAAGGTGACGGTGACGAGAAGTCTCACTGTACCTGGAGAAGACATTGGTCAAACTCACTCGGGATCCTTGGAGGATAAATCCACAATTACTGCGTGGAAGCTTGCACCAAGGTGTAAGTCCGTTAAGCAGGTCACCATTGTAGTTGTTCCACCCTATCCCTGCCCCTTCTGGACTTGATCACGCGACGTTGGATTTCATCACCAACTAGTACGGTCATCGAGAGAAGGTCCTGCTTGCTTGGTTGTGATTCTTAGATTCTATTAGCGTGTGTTGTTTCTTTTACTTAGTGGAACTTAGGTCGAGTCAGTGTTAATGGCGTCGAATCTTGGGAGTACCAATGGAGGAACCCCTTCTTCTGGGGAACCTTATACCTTTCCTTCATTTGGAAACTTTGGTCCTCCATATTTTGCCAAACTGAGTCTTCCAGGACTCACTATTGGATTACCAGTTTGGTTGTTCCCCACTCCGGTGATCCCAAATCCTCCCAATGTTTCAGTTGCACCTAATACTTTGGATGTCAATATACCACCCACACATCAACCTCATGTCGACTTTTTGCCTTCTTCACCCATCAAGTCTCCTTCCATTTCTCCTTCTTCGCCTAGTGAAAGCTCTAAAGCAAGTAGCCAGGTTGATCAGAAGAAGAAGAAACAGAAAGAGAAGAAGAAGAAGAGCCCGAGTTGGACCAAGACCCCAACAACATCAGATGTTGGCTCTAAGCAACTAGTTACTGTTAATAGTACTGGGAGTGTTGATGAGGTCAACAAGATTAAAAGAAACAATCCAAAACCCAAATTCCCTTGCAGCCTTTGTAAGGGTCACCATTTTCTGAGAAATTGCCCCGGTCTTACCCAGGTCTTAGAAAGGTGGTCCTCCACGTCATCGGCCTTTGTCAGTCATGTCCGTGATGCTTCATCAACTAGTGATGTTCAGGTTGGTCAGAAGAAGAAAACTGTCAAGTTCCCTTGCATGTTGTGTAAAGGTAACCATTACTCTCACCTTTGTCCTCGCATGGACGAGGCTTCTTCTCTTTTGGAAAAACTTCAACTTCCAAAAGGTTATCGTAAGCTTTCCTCCGACCCATCGTTGGTTTATGGACTGGTCAATCCGGTTCCATCCTCGGTTAGTTCGGTTGATCAGGTGGTCAATCTAGTTTCCTCCTCGATTGAACCACAAACCCAAGTAGTTGATCCAGTTCCGCCATCGATCAGCCATGTTCTTCATCAAAAGAGTGATGCCAAAGAAGTCGATCCAGTTTCATCATCGGTCGATCTCGTTCCTCCATTAAGGAATGTCAAAGTGACTGATACAGTTCCTTCCTCGGTCAGTCCCACTCTTCCTCTGAAGAGTGCCAAAGTGGTCAATCCAGTTTCGCCATCGATCGATCCCATTTCTCCATTACAGAATGTGAAAGTGACTGATCCAGTCCCTTCCTCGGTCAGTCCCACTCTTCCTCTGAAGAGTGATAACGTGGTTGATCCAGTCCCTTCCTCGTTCAATCCCACTCTTCCTCTGAAGAATGCTAAGGTGGTCTATCCAAGTCAACCATTGGTTGATCTGATCCAATTATCGGTCGATCCTACTCTCCTTCTAGAGAGTAAACCTGATACTGCCTATGTTTTTCTTGTTAATATAGACTCTACCATGCCTGGGGGCATTCCTCCTCCTCCTGTGGAACCCCCTCCAAGTAATGAACCCATCCTTTTTGATTGGGGTGCACTAACTGGACCTCGTCTTCCCTCTTACGTTCCTTTCTAGATTACAGTACAGGTTTTTGGTCGGGACGTTCCTCAAACGTTGATAGATGAAGGTGCGTCCATTATTATTTTGTCTTTTGTTGCTTGGTACGCTTTGGGTTGTCTGCAGCTTGCACCGGTTACACAGAATCTGTTAGATTTTAATAGAAGAAAACTGTCTTTATCGATGTCATGGTAGTCTGAGACCCCTTGGATTTCTCTTTACTCCTTGAGCGAGATTATTTATATGCTATGAAAGCTATTTTATCCACTCTTTTCCATGTAATATCTTTCCCTCACGATGGAAGAATTGTGACTATTGATCAACTTTCATTCATCAGCCCCAACTGGGTTACCTCCCTAAGTGGTTCTTATATGAAAAAAGTATCACCCCCACCACATGTCAATTATGTGGCATTGTCTCCCATGACCTCAACTTCCGACGATTTGGATCCGGTAGTTGACATGGTGATCTCTTTGGTAGGGTTATTGGACCCTGATCTCCTTACCCCTTTCATGACCCTCGACATGTGTTCCTTCCAGAGTGATTATCTTCCATCCAGTGAAGATCTCTTGGAATTCATGACTGAGTCTTGTCCCTTGACATGGAATCCTTCCAGAGCATCATCCTCTTGGAAGCCTTGATCTGGACAAAACCACGAGCATAGTTTCTTTTCTTTGTGGCAAGCTCATTAAAAAATGAAACAGAGGCCACTAGCTTTCATGCTGGGGGCATAACGAGCATAGTTTCTCTTCTATGTGGCAAGCTCGTTAAAAAATGAAACAGAGGTCACGAGCATAGTTTTTTTTCTCTGTGGAAAGCTCATTAAAAAATGAAACAGAGGCTTTGAGCATAGTTTTCTTCTCTGTAGCAAGCTCGTTAAAAAATGAAACAACAATTTGGGGATCGAACCTAGAACCTTGAGCATAGTTCTTTTCTTGTGTCAAGCTCGTTAAAAAATGAAACAATCACCTCTCCCTTCAAGTTGAGTCTTTCGCCAGATCTCGTAGATGTCGAGTTGAGTCTTTCGTTAGGTCTCATTTTTGAACCTTCATTTCATCTACCTGTATCCTTTTTCTCCATCTAGCACAGAAATTGGTGACAACCTCAAAGTCGGTGAATGAATTGAAGCTTGGGGGGAATCTCTCTAGCCTTTGATGATCATTCTAGAGTCAAGTCACCAGCTTTCAAGTTGGGGGCATACCGAGCTTAGTATTTGTTCTTTCTCGTGGTCGTAAATACATGAGAATGCAACCGGGTAAACTTTTATCTCTTTTTCGGACCCGTACAGATACGAACACATGAAAAAGGAACCCCCCTGGAGTCTCCTTTAAACCCTTTTCAGAATCTCTAAATATGAAAAGATTATCGAGTGACCTTGCTTCCTTTCACACTCGTTAAAAGGTCAGAAAGGGCGTCTTCCGAGTGATAGTTTACCCCTTTTTCGGTCTCGTTAGACTACTGTACGAAAAAGGAACTGAGAGAGTTCTCTTTTAAGTGTTTTTCCAAACTCTATAATCCCGAAAAACCTTCGAGT
>JZKD02S1953831.1:172898-183518 GCA_000966675.3 Picea glauca
GTCGTTAGAACAAGTATAAATCAAGTATATTTGCTATCAATGTCCTTAGAACATGTATAATTCATCATCTACAAAGTTCAAGATGATTTCCTATCAATGTGATGAACATAGTCTCGTTGTCAAAAGAACATAGCCTTGTCATTGCAATGTGATGAACATAGCCTCATTGTCACAATGTGATGCAAACATCATATTGTGATGAACATAGTCATGCCATCGCTTTGAGAAGAACATAACCATACTGTCGTAGTGTGATGAACATAGCCTTATACGATGAACATACAATGTGACAAAGATAACCATATTGTCGCAATGTGACGAACATAACTATGGTTGACCGTGGTTGACCATGACCATGGTTGGTTGTGGTTGACCATAGTTGACAATAGTTAACCATGTTTGATGATGCAGGAGCATTGCCCAACACAAGTGAGCCAACATGGAAGACAACGAACTACTGGACAAGGCCAACTGAAACTTTTTGAAATTTCATTCAAGATGATGCGCTAATGTATAAATGCACCATTTATGGAAAGCGCATTTTGTATGTTGTATTAGACCTCGAGCCATACCCTCTTGTATGAAGTAGATATGAGGCATTTAATCTAGTTAATGCATGTAGGTAGGATTTATTTTCTAGATTAGACAGTTTTAGATGGAAGGAGGGAAAACGGATATAGACATCCTCATTGTATATTTGTAACATAAGTCAACATTCAGAAGAGATGAGCAGACAAAGAATATTGTATGAAGAACACCCATGTACATTACATTGAATTAATAGAAGGAAGCTTTGATTCAAGCACATGGTTTGTGTAGTTTCTTTGTGTGTATTGATGTTGCGCTCATGAATGTTTGTTTCTTGTTATGAATTTTCTTTGTATATACCGTGCATGTGATTTCATGTTTCAAAACTGAAGTCTGAAAGAGAAGGAGAGTGAGGTTCAATTGTTTTCTATCTGAGCCAGGAGATTCCTGCAAGGTGTGCAATTGAATTTATCTGCAAGGAGTGCGTTGATGAAGGATCAGTAGTTTAACCTTTGTTCTCATTCACCCAGAAGTGGGTTTGAGTTGTTAAAGTTGTGCAAGGAGTGCGCAGGCTGAAGACGAAGTCTCAGTTGTTAACCTGAGCAAAGGAGATTGAAGACTGCTACTGCAGGAGTGTGCAGAGTCAGAAGGATTCAACACTTCGGAAGTTGTTGAATGATTGCCGCAAGGAGTGCCCGAAAATACCTCTGAAAGAATCAAAGTAAGAGAGCTTAGGAGGTATAGCACCTTTGTGATATAATTGATAGAGAGCCCAAGAGTTTTGGGTCAAGGAGAGTTCACACAGGAGATGCAAGTGCAAGTGTCCGAGGATAAATCTGAGAAAGGGGCTTTAGTCTCCTGAAGGAATCCTCGAGTAGAAGGAACCGACGGTCAGGATTCACGGTGGAAGATTGTGAAATCCCGTCAACCGTCAGATCTTGGAAAGATGCGCACGGTTTAAGCCTTAGCATGCAGGGAAGGAGTAAGGGGACCATCGGGATTTGACTCATCATGGATTCAGAGTTTACTGAGGCGTAGAAATCTCGCAGGAAGGAATTGCAATCCGCAATTTCCTGAAAGGATCTTAGTTGTTGATCTCGACGAGACACGTGTGAAGGAGCAGGGGAGTTAGTGGAGCTCGCCTCATCAGAGAATCAAAACTTCTGGAGCTAAGAGTCTTGTACATGGAATCATGATTAGCAATTTCCCGAGAAGATCAGAGCCATCGATCACAGCAGGGACGCGTGGCGTGAGATCCTAGAGAGTCGGGGTTCGACATTTCAGGTTTTCCGCATACAACGGAATCGGTGCAGGAGAAACCACGATTTCGCGATACCTAATAGAGTGGAAAATGAAGCGGTGATGTGGAGGAGATAGATCACACATGTATCGGGGTTCATAAATTTAGGATTCTCGGGGATGAGAAACTCACGACGGGAGAAGTCGCGAAATCCTGAAACGTGACGGTCCCACAGCCTAGCTGTCAAGTGGAGGATAGGTGGCATCGGAGATCTGGAATCTAGGATTCGTGAGAGAAGTGACTCATGACAGCGTGAGTACCGATTTCCCGACGGGATAAATTTCCTATAAGAAGCAAGGAAGTCGTGGATGAGTAGTCATCGGGGTTCGAGAATTGCTGAGACCCAATCCTGTGCTGTCAAGACTCGCGATCACGCGAAGTCTAATTTACCGATAGCACAAGGGAAGATCATAAAGAGTATTTCGTGTTTATGAAAACCTCTCGATAAGGGGTTTTGGAGAGCATTCTAGCTCTTCGGGCCAGTGAGGGATAAGGTCCTGGTGGGATCAGATGCCTGGGGTGGCGCTTTGCGTCAGAGTGGTATCAGAGCAGGATTGACTCTTTGTTTTCTATAGCAGAGAAAGAGAGAATTCACCATGCCGCCCAAAAGAGAAAGACAGTCACCCGACCTGAAAGACAGGGAGGTGAGAAGAAGACTCGGGCTAGTAGGAAATCCAGAGATGGAAAGGCAGATACATGATCTTCGAGCAAGATTATAGGATATGGAAGAAGAACAGAGATGCACAGCAAATGCTGGAGATCTGAGTGACTCTAAAGGAGAAGTCGAAGCTGAACAACAAGAAGAAGTTGCAGTCGAAGATGCAACCAATGAGCGATTAATCAAAACTATCGCCTAGATGAGTTCAAAAACAAAGATGGACATTCCAACTTATGAAGGAAGTTCGAATGTAGAAGAGCTTCTAGATTGGATTAGAGCTCTTGATACCTACTTCGATTATGAAGACATCGAAGAGGATAAAAAGCTTAGGCAAGCTGTCAGAAAATTGAAGGGACACGCAGCATTATGGTGGGACGAGCTTCAAGCAGATAGACATTCCAAAGGCAAACAAAAGATCAAAAGCTGGGATCGAATGATTGCAAAGATGAAGTCAAAATTCATCCCAAGGGACTATCAAATCACATTGTTTAGGAGAATGCAGAACCTGAGACAGAAGTTGATGACAGTAAAGGAGTATACTGAGGAGTTTTACAAGCTCAATATCAGAGCAGGTCATTGGGAGATCAATGATGAAAAAGTTTCCAGGTATATGAATGGCTTAAGATACGATATCCAGGATGAGATGAGTATGAAAACCATCAGAATGATGGAGGATTATTATCAAATGGCTCTGAAAGCCGAAGAAAAGCTGAACCGTAAGCAAAGTCAGAGAGGGAGAGGAAGAAGTCATCCCAGAGGCAAGATAGTTGCCCACGAGAAATACCAAAAGCCCAAGGAGGAATGGAAGAAACCTCACGGTAAGATTGAGAGAGGTGGAACCTCACAACAAGGACAACAATATGTCAAACAGAGAGGACAACATACAGAGATAAAGGGAGATTATGCTGATGCAAACACTTTTCCGCGTACCAGAGGTAGGGGAAGAAGCTAAGGTGGAGTAATCACATGCTTCACATGTGGAAATCATGGGCACAAGTCATTCGAGTGTCCAGAGAAAAAGAAGGATAGTGGAGAAGCTCACATTGTTGAAGTGCAGAGGCGTGATGTTGAGAATGAAGACACAGAAAGAGGAAGGTCGTTGATGATGCGTGAAGTTATTTTAACCCCCGGGAAGGAGGTGGAGGACTTAGCTCAAAGGACTAGACTGTTCAGAACAGCTTGCAAAACCAAGGACTGGGTATGTAAGGTTATTGTTGACAGTGGTAGCACAGATAATCTCGTTTCGACCGAGATGGTGGAGAAATTAGAGCTGGAGACAAATGATCACCCGAGTCCATACAAAGTCTCATGGCTATAGAAGGGACATCAGGTGAGTGTCACTAAATAGTGTTTAGTTGAATTCAAGATAGGGGGATATAATGATAAGGTCTTATGTGATTTCATTCCCATGGATGTATGTCATTTATTGCTGGGTAGACCATGGAAATATGACCGAAATGTGGTTCATGATGGGAGGATGAACACATATACTTTAGAGAAGGATGGGAGGACACACAGGTTTCTTCCAATAAAGGATAAGGAAATGAAGCCGGAAGTAAGCAACACAATACTTCTCATGAGTGGGAAGGAGCTTCTTACAGAGTCATAAGATCAACAATTCTTTGTGGTCAGAAAGCTGAGGATTGTTCTGACTAGCACAAGAGTTGATGATTTACCAGATGAAGTTTAGGAACTACTAGGAGAGTTCACTGACATCATAGTGGATGAATTATCTCATTCGTTGCCACCGATGAGGAGTGTGAGTAATTACATTGATCTCATACCAAGAGCCAGTTTGACGAACAAAGTTGCGTACAGATTGACACTGCGGGAAAATGAGGAGGTCAAGAAGCAGGTCCAGGAGTTGTTGGACAAAGGATTGGTTAGGGAAAGCTTGAGTCCATGTGTTGTTCCGATAGTGCTTAGTCCGAAGAAAGATGGAGGTTGGAGAATGTGCACCGATTCAAGAGCGATCAACAAAATTACCATCAGGTATAGGTTTCCACTACCGAGAATGGATGATCCAATGGATTGCCTGAGTGGGGAAAATTTATTTTCAAAGATTGATCTGAAGAGTGTATATCATCAGATTCGCATGAGGGAGGGTGATGAATGGAAGACAACTTTCAAGACAAACGAAGGTTTGTACGAGTGGCTAGTCATGCCATTTGGCTTGACAAATGCCCCAAGTACATTTATGATATTGATGAATGAAGTCTTGAGGGAATTCATCGGGAAATTTGTTGTCGTATATCTGGATGATATACTGATTTTTAGTAAGGCAAAGACTGAACATTTGAAACATTTGGCCATTGTGATGAGAAAACTATAGCAGGAGAAGTTGTTGATTAATATGAAGAAGTCCTCATTTATGAAGACAGAGCTCATTTATTTGGGTTTTGTCATATCGACAAATGAATTGAAAATAGATCCAAGTAAGGTGGAAGTGATCAAGAATTGGCCATCACTGAGAAATATTTTCGAGGTGAGGAGTTTCCATGGTTTAGCTAGTTTTTACCGAAAGTTCATCAGGAATTTCAGTGGAATTAGTGCAGCGATGATGGACACAGTAAAGAAGCGGCATAAATATTTTCATTGGATAGCGGAGGCTGAGAAGAGATTAAATTTTTTGAAGCAGAGGATCACGGAAAGACCAGTGCTGGTGTTGTCGGACTTCATGAAGACATTTTAGGTGAAATGTGATGCAAGTAGATATGCCATAGGAGCGGTCTTGAGTCAGGAGGATAAACTAGTTGCATATTTCAGTGAGAAGCAGGATGAAGAAAAACTGAAGTACTCCACGTATGATAAGGAATTTTATGCTATCATACTGGCATTAAAGAAGTGGAGGCATTACTTGATCCCGAAAGAATTTGTTCTGTATAGCGATAATCATGCATTGCAGTTTGTGAGTCAACAGGAGAAGTTGAATCAGAAACATGCTAAATGGGTAGAGTATATGCAGAATTTCACATTTGTAACTAAGCACATTTCAGTTACTTCTAACAAAGTGGTTGATGCTTTGAGCAGGAAATGTTTGTTGCTGCAGGAGTTCCGAGTCAAAACATTGGGCTTTGAAAACCTGAGGGACATGTATGCAGGAGATGCAGATTTCGGAGAAGCATATGAAGTAGCTGAGAATCCAGTTCTCAGAGATCAGAGTCCTTGGATATATTATATGATCCAGGAAGGATTTTTGTTCAGGGGCAATCAACTGTGTATTCCAAATTGCTCCATGAAGGAGAACTTGTTAAAGGAGAAGCACAGTGGTGGATTGGCAGGACATTTTGGCCATGACAAAACGTTCGCGAAGTTGAACGAATCATATTTTTAGCCATGGATGTGAGCAGAGGTCAAGCGATTTGTTGAGAGATGTCGAATTTGTCAGCATTCGAAAGGGAGAAAGCAGAATGTAGGTTTTCATCAGCCATTACCCATACCAGAGAGACCATGGGAGGCGATAAGCATGGATTTTCTATTGGGTTTGTCGAGGATGCAGAGAGGGGTTGATTCCATCTTTGTGGTGGTGAACATGTTTTAAAAGATGGCACATTTTATCCCATGCCAGAAGACTAGCGATGCGACTCACATTGCGAACTCATTTTTCAAGGAGGTCATTCGACTCCATGGATTGCCGAGAAGCATAGTTTCAGAGAGAGATACTAAATTCATAAGGCATTTTTGGAGGACCTTATGGAAGAATCTAGGAACTAATTTGGCATATAGCTCATTTACCATCCTCAGACAGATGGGAAGACAGAGGTGGTAAACAGAAGTCTGGGAGACTTGCTGAGAAGCTTGGTGATAGAGAACCACAGCAGTTGGGACAACATATTCCCACAGGCAGAGTTTGCATACAATGAATCAGTGAACAGAAGCACAGGAAAAAGTCCATTTGATATTATATATGGCAGGCATCCGAGAGGAGTATCTGAACTGAGAGATTCAGAATAGATTTCAAATAATAGTGCAAGCGCTAAAGTATTCATGGAGGCGATGAAAGAACTTCACAGCAGGGTGAAGTAGTGATTGATAGACTCAAATCAGGAGTACAAACACAGAGCACATCAACATTAGAGACAACTTCAGTTCGAAGTTGGTGATCTAGTTCTGGCACATCTAAGGAAGGAAAGGTTCCCAAGGGGAACATACAACAAGATGAAAATGAAGAAAATTGGGCCATGCAGAGTCCTAAAGAATTTGGGGGAAAACGCTTATGAGATTGAATTGTTGGACGACATCGAAATATCTTCGACATTCAATGTCTCAGACTTATACCCCTATAAGACTAAGGAAGTAGGAGCCGGAGGTGATGAATAGCCAGAGGTCCAGTGGAAGAAGAAGATGCCAGTTGCAGAGAAGCCACAGATGGAGTGCATACTAGACAAGAGAGTGAGTAAGAGGACCAGGCGAAAGGAGTACTTCGAGTATCTAGTCAAGTGGAAGAACCATCCAGTGGAAGATGCTAGATGGGAGAGCAAAGAAATGATTCAAAATCATGGACAGACCGTGCAGGAGCTCATGGATAGAATCCCATGAAAGTTTTCAAGCCGAGGAGTATGATGCAGGAGCATCACCCAAGACAAGTGAGCCAGCATGGAAGACAATGAACTGTTGGACAAGCCCAGCCGAAACTTTTTGAAATTTCATTCAAGATGATGCGCCAATGTATAAATGAACCATTTATGGAAAGCGCCTTTTGTATGTTGTATCATACCTCGAGCCATACGCTCTTGTCTGAAGTAGATAGGAGGCATTTAATCTAGTTAATGCAGGTACGTAGGATTTATTTTCTAGATTAGACAGTTTTAGATGGAAGGAGGGAAAACAGATATAGACACCCTCATTGTATTTTTGTAACATAAGTCAGCATTCAGAAAAGAAGAGTAGAAAGAGAATATTATATGAATAACACCCATGTACAGGCCATTGAATTAATAGAAGGAAGCTTTGATTCAAGCACATGGTTTGTGTTGTTTCTCTGTGTGTATTGATGTTGCGCTCATGAATGTTTGTTTCTTGTTATGCATTTTCTTTGTATATGTCGTGCATGTGATTTCATGTTTTGAAACTGAAGTCTGAAAGAGGAGAGTGAGGTTCAATTGTTTTCTATCTGAGCTAGGAGATTCCGGCAAGGTCTGCAGTTGAATTCATCCGCAAGGAGTGCGTTGATGAAGGCTCAATAGTTTAACCTTTGTTCTCATTGACCCAGAAGTGGGTTTGAGTTGTTAAATACATGCAAGGAGTGGGCAGGCTGAAGACGAAGTCTCAGTTGTTAACCTGAGCAAAGGAGATTGAAGACTGTTGCTGCAGGAGTGTGCAGAGTTGGAAGGATTCAACACTTGGGAAGTTGTTGAATCATTGCCGCAAGGAGTACGCGCAGATACCTCTGAAAGAATTAGAGTAAGAGAGCTCAGGAGGTATATCACATTTGTGGTATAGTTGATAGAGAGCCCAAGAGTTTTGGGTTGAGGAGAGTTCGCACAGGGGATGCAAGTGCAAGTGTCTGAGGATAAGTTCTGAGAAAGGGGCTTTAGTCTCCTGAAGGAATCCTTGAGTAGAAGAAAACAACAGTCAGGATTCACAGTGGAAGATTGCGAAATCCCGTCAGCCGTCAGATCTTGGAAAATTGCGCACGGTTTAAGCCTTAGCGTGCACGGAAGGAGCCAGGGGACCATCGGGATTCGGCTCATCATGGATTCGGAGTTTACTGAGGCGCAGAACTCTCACGGGAAGAAATTGCGATCTGCGATTTCCCGAAAGGATCTCAGCCGTTGATCTCGATGAGACACGTGTCAAGGAGCGGGGGAGTCAGTGGAGCTTGGCTCATCAGAGAATCAGAACTTCCAGAGCCAAGATTCTTGTACATGGAATCGCGATTAGCGATTTCTTGAGAAGATCAGAGTTGTCGATCACAGCAGGGACGTGCGGCGTGAGATCCCAGAGAGTCGAGGTTCGACATTTCGGGTTTTCCGCATACAACGAAATCGCTGTAAGAGAAACCACGATTTCACGATACCCGATAGAGAAGAAAAAGAAGCGGTGACGTGGAGGAGATAGATCACACGTGTATCGGGGTTCCAAAATTCAGGATTGTTGGAGACGAGAAACTCACGATGGGAGAAGTCGCGAAATCCTGAAACGCGACGGTCCCACAACCTAGCTGTCAAGTGGAGGACAAGTGGCATCGGAGATCGGGAATCAGGGATTCGTGAGAGTAGTGACTCACAACAACGCGAGTACCAATTTCTCCACGGGATAAATTTCCGATAAGAAGCAAGGAAGCCGTGGACGAGTAGTCATCGGGGTTCGAGGATTGGTGAGACCCGATCCTGTGCTGTCAAGACTCACGATCATGCGAAGTTCAATTTTCCGATAGCATAAGGGAAGATCATAAAGAGTATTCTATGGGTATGAAAACCTCTCGATAAGGGGTTTTGGAGAGCATTCTAGCTCTTCGGGCCAGTGAAGGAGAAGGTCCTGGTGGGAGCAGATGCCCGGGGGGCCGCTTTGTGTCATTTGACAGTTGTTGTCCATAGCTGACCATGGCTAGCCATAACCATATTGTCGCAATGTGACAAACATTAGTTCATCATCACAATGTGATGCACATAACCATATTTCCACAATGTGACAAACATAACCTCATTGTCACAATGAGATAAACATATCCTCATTATTCCAATGTGATGCAAATATCCTATCGTCATTATGTGATAAACAATGTCTTGTCGTCGCAATGTGATGAACACAATCCTGTCATTAAAATATGTTTCCTTTCGTCGCAATGTGATGAACATATGACATTTATGTTCATCACATAGGACATTTGTGTTCATCACATAGCCACTTTTTACTTAAATATCTTTCATCACAATGTGATGATCATAGCCCCGTCATTGAAATAAATGTCCTATCATCGTAATGTGATGAACATATGACATTTTTGTTCATCACAAATGTCATTTATGTCCATCACATAACCACTTTTTACTTAAATGTTTTTCGTCACAATATGATGAGCATAGCCTCGTCATCGCAATATCCTTGTCGTTGTTAATATGTGACAAAAAGTATCCCTTCGTCGTCAATATGTGAAAAACAATATCTCGACATCGCAATGTGATGAACATAGCCCCGTCATCATCAATATGTGACAAACAATATTCTATTATTGCAATGTGATGAACATAGCCCTGTCATCACAAAGCAATGCAAATATCATGTCATCTTAATGTGATGCAAATATACTGTCGTCGCAATGTGATGAACTTAGCCCCTTCATCGCAAGTTGGCGAAAATAACCATATTGTCACTATGTGATAAACACAGCCTCATGGTCAAAATGTCAAGAACATAGCCTCATTGCCGCAATGTGACACAAATATCAAGTCGTCATAATCTGACAAACAATTCCAAATGTCGCTACATGAATGTCATCCTTATTCTTCGTCAACCATGTTCATGGTTACTTATGGAAAACAACTGTGAAACATGGTTATCCATTGTTAACCATGGTAAACTAGAGTCAATCATGGTCATGGTCAACCAAGTTCAACCATGTAGTGAATATCATCCATAGTGAAGGTCAACCATAGTGAAGGTCTACAAAAGTTAACTATTGTCATGATCAACCATAATTAACCATGATCATGGTAATCCAAGGTCAACCACAATTAACCATGGCCATGGTCAACCATAATTATCCATGGTCATGGTTAAGCAAGGTCATAGTCAAGCATAATTAACCATGTCAACCATAGTCTTCCTTTCCTTCCCAAAGAATACCAAGGTCTAGCAAATTTTACTATGGTCATGGTCATTGTCACGGTCAACCATAACAAACCATTGTCGTGATTAATCATAATCAATCATGGTCATTTTCAATTAATGTATTAATACTTTAATAATTTATTAATTTATGTATTTATTAATGGATTTAATGTATTAAATGTTCTAGAAGTAGTAATGTATTTATTAATGAATTTAATGTATTAAATATGTTAGTGTATGTAATCATGTATTAAAATGTGTTACTATTTTAAAAATATATTTATTAATGTATTAATATTTTAATAAATTTCTATTAATGTATTATTACCTTAGTTAGTATATTAATGTATTACATTAATAA
>JZKD02S1953831.1:184333-200577 GCA_000966675.3 Picea glauca
TTAGTGTATTAATAATTTAGCAATATATTAATGTATAAATTGATTAATATATTACATTATTAATCTATCAATCAATAGGTTAATTTAGACATTACAATAATATATTACTATATCAATTATCTTACATCACATTATTAATGTATGACTCAATGTATACTTTAAGGTATTAATACATTATTAATGAATTATTATTTTAATATATTACATTATACATTAATGTATTAGTAGTTTACTTTATACATTACAACATTGTAATAGTGTATTATTAAATACATTAAGATTAATGTATTAATTAATTAGTGTATCAATACTTTTATAATGTATTTAATGTATTATTAATGTATTAATTAATTAATACATTAATATAACACATGAATGTATTACATTAATAAGTTATTATTATAGATTTTATTAATGTAATAATTAAATAATACATTAATCATATATTAATGGTAGTTTCCAAAGCATGTGAGTCGTCAACTAGCAACAATCATTTATCATTAATTTTAAAAGGTGGAAAATGACACCGATCGACGTATATCAACCACTTTTATAAAGTGGTCGACGTCATTAATTTTAAAAAGTAGAAAATGACACCAATGGGGGTATATCAACTACTTTTATAAAGAGGTTATTACTAGTTATTATTAAACAAGAATTCATAAAATTCAATTTTAACGAAAACTATATTTGTCATCTTCAACATTTTTTATCATGTCTACTAACCATGCCTACTTTTCATCAAACACAAGACAAAAGTACATCTAACGAATGGGTGGTAACATGTAAACATTAGTGATACATTGAAGATATTTGGGATTATCAATGACTTGGTAAAATAATGTTAAAATAATGACTTGGTAAAATAATGTTAAAAAGGATTAATGTTTATAAAAAAAAAATTATTGTGTAAAAGTCTTTTATGGTTATCAGAAGATTCATGTTTATGATTTTTATAGTGAAAAGATTTATAGGTTAATATAAAGTTAAATTAAAAATAAGAAATGTCAAGGTCAAGTCCAGTGATGGTAAATCCAGTGTTTGCCATGTGTTGAGCTTTAGATGTATTATTTTAAGCGTCAGAACCTTATCGTTTATAGTTGGTGGTTTCAACTTGATTTTCTCTGGTATTTGGGCTGTCCTTATTGTTGGCAAATGGTATGAAATACCCACCATGCCACCTTCTAAACCTAGGGTTTCTGTGATAATAGCGGCCATTGGTTTTGTTATTGGCATGGACTGTTTCGAATTTTCCAAGCTTGTCACGGAATGTTTCGAAATTTCCAAAAATGGCAGGGAGAATAAGAAATCTTCGAAGGAAATTTGGGTTGAAATTCGGGATGAAATTTGGAAGGAAATTATAAAGAAAAAGAAGTTTATGGTTTTGGTAGTGATAGTTTTAGAAGTCTTTGCAGTAGTAGCAGGAGCTCGAGCTCTAGGTCTAGGTCTAAATAAGCCTATTGGGAGGTGGGTGTATTGTGCTCTGCAAGTCCTGGTTTGGGTCAAGTGGGGAATTGGCAGTTATCTGCTTGGCTTGTATTCGCCCGATTATGATAACATACGGTGTTTTCATCGCAGACAGTCCCGTTCGCTAGATGGTGCTGGTAGTAAAGTGTACTCTTCGGCATTCCTCGTCAATGCTGTCTTGGCAGGAGTTCGTGGCAGTTGGGGAAAGGAAAGCGTTGATCTCTAGAAGAATGTCTCCATTTTCTTCAGCATCGCGTTGAGTAGGCCTGCATGGTGTAGTATTAATGGATAACCATTATCATTATCATTATATCTGGGTTATATTGTAATACCTTTAGTAAAGTAGGCAGGTTATATTGTAATCACTTTATTTATATTGTAATATTGTATATATCCACGCAAGTAGGTTATATTGTAATCACTTCAGTTGTATTGTAAATATCTTAATCTTTTAGGACTTTGTATCATTTTTTTTGTTTCAGTAAAGTTTTTATAATATTGTGTATATATTTTTATTAAATGAAATGTTTTAAAATTAAAATTTAATTTTTTAATTTAGATTTTTTTAAGTTTAATTGGTGTTTAAGGTTGGTTTGATAATTTCCATGGGTTTGAAATTCATTTATTAGAAAAATAAAATTATTTTAAAAATATAAATTTTAAAATTAAATTGTTATTATATGGCAGTAAATATCTAGGCATCTATGTTATACAAGCATCCAAATTATATATCTAAACTTATCCATTACTTTAGAAATCTCTCCAATCATTTGGAAGTCTTCCAAAATATTTTATGTTGTAAGTGTAGTGTTCATTTAGGAAATGTCCACTCTAGTCAACACAGTCAACACAACAGTAACATGGATTGCATTTATTTGGAATTCTTCCAAAATATTTTATGTTGTAAGTGTTCATTTAGGATTTAGGAAATGTCCATTCTAGTCAACACAACAGTAACATTGATTGCATGAGAGTGCAATCCCTACCCATTCGGAAATATATAATGAACAATGAAACTTAATACAAACTATGAGGAAGCTATATTTATGTGGAAGCTATGTATGTGTGGAACAGATATTGTCCGCACTTTCATCTGCGTAACAATATTCTATTATTAATAACATTGATATATCTGTGTGGAAGTTAAAAATCACATAACATAATAATTTTTATGTAAAAATAATTTTATTATAAAAAACAATTTCCAAAACTATATATATGAAATATATATCTTACTTAATAATATACAATGTTATCAATTTTATCAATACTTAATAATATCATAATATCAATGTTATAAAAAATCAACAATAAAATAAAAAACATATAGTGTGCACAAAGATGCCTTCCCACACAACCAGTATATGGTTTCTGCATCTTCGCACATGTATATCCTCCACATAGGTATATCGGTTTGGATGAGCAAAGATGTAGGAATACAATCCCTATAAATACATACCATAGCTCCTTGGGCTTTTCATTGGAAAGTGTACACTTTAACTTTCTTATGACTAAAGTCAAACTATATGTTTCATTTTATACTATATAAATTCAATAATTATTTAAAATAACTCAATGTGAACAATTTGACAAAATAGTTCAGGATAATATCTCTATACTCGAGTAAGATAGTAAAAAAATTATGACAACTAGAACTATAAACAATACTTTAGAATAATAATTATTTGTATCTACTTTTTTTTTTTTTGTAAGTTAGTAGTATTATATATAAAGGGCCTTCCAAGACCAAAAAGAGACACAAAATACATAGAATATTCTTGTTGTAGTTACTTGACTGCCCCAACAGAGGGGAAACCAGTCCAGCCAGCATGGAAGTCAAACATAAGTAGTGCAATAGTCTAAGTAAACAGTTTGAGACTAACTGGACAACAACTAAAAAGTAGAGAAACTAATGAAACTTGAAGTGCTCTCATGACCTCAGACATTTGACAGATAACCAAGCAAAGTGACGTGGACAGCCTTAGACCACGGCTCCTCCTCAACGTATGTCACTTGATCAGCCCACTGCTTTCCAGCGCCCATGCCTCCCTCGGTCCTATCGACGACTGGTGAGGTATCCTGCAACGTGTCGCGTGTTGTGTCCACCTCCTTCGCCAAATCCTCATGCATGAATTGGTCCTTCTCATTTCTTGTTGAACGTTGCGCCTAGGCATTCCTTTCGTTGGTCGCATCACCAAGTTCCTCTACCGAAGCCTCACCTGCAAGGTCTGAGGGGAAAGCCCCTTGAAGAGAGGAAAGGAGCTGGAGAAGGACTGCTACCTTTCAATCCATGGAAAACAGACATAATTGAAGATCCTCCACCCCCTAGCGGAGTTCGAAGACCAAGACGAAGATAATTGCAAGGCTTTCTTGTAGTTGTGTGTCAAGGAAAGAGTTCAGGGACTGGTTCTCGGTGTTCCGAGGCTCGCAAGAAGGTGGCTCTCCCACAGTCTTCCCAGCAGAGTTAGGAATTGGTGCAAGAGGAGGACTGAACGTTGGGGGGTCAGGGAGATGGCGCGAGGAGGAAGATGACAACCTAGGGACGATAGCAAGGCTATCAAACTGTGAAATAGCTAGAGCGGGGGGTGGAGGAAGAATTGGCTCAGGCTGAATGGAAGGAGAGGAGCAGGAGGAAGGCGACGGAAGGGGTGAAACAGAGGGTCGGCGAGGTTTCCATGGAGAGCCTCTGCACGAGCGCCCTCGAGGGCGCGACATGAGTCTCGTCATGCAGCGAATAGAGGACGCCAGGTGCACCAGGTAGTGGTAGAAATCCTGGAGCAGAACCATAGCTGTGATGAGCATGCAATTCTTGGTTAGCTCAGACGAAGTCCACAGAGGGGGATGCCAATTGGAGCACATGCAGAGACAAAAGACATGCACAGATAACGTCGCCATGAAATGAAGCTTGAGGGGAGAGGGGAGCTGTTTAATTGTTATCCTCGCCATGGTAATGACAATTTAATGTTGGTTCAGGGTGGCGGGCGATGGTATGAGCCCGTCACATGGCTCCGTCGTGCCTCTCCTCCGCGTCGCGCCATGTGTATCTCACTAGCACCCCATCCGGGGGGGTGTCCACTGTTCCAGCTTTGCGGATACAATGCTGGAGAATGGGGTGATCAGGTTCTAGAGCCGAGTTGTAGAGGAGTTCTGGACCAATCCAAGTAGTTCCTATATTTGCCAGCTCGTCTGCAACTTGATTCTCCTTCCTCCTGACATGAGCAAGTATGACTGCCTGATTTGGTTTCATTAGGTCTGTGACAATCTGTAGCCCATGTGAGATTCTCCAACTAGGTGACATTCTATCCAGGTTTTCTCCATTTAGAATTCTGCGGAGCAAATTGATAATGACCTGAGAGTCCCCCTCAACTATTAGCTTGGTGAAATTGTAGTCAATGGATAATTGCAATCCCCGGATGAGTCCCCATAGTTCTGCTGCATTGTTCGTGGAATGACCAATGTTACCTGCTTTTATGAGAATGGTGTGCCCTTGATGGTTGTGGAAGACTACTCTGTATCCTGCTGCTCCTGGATTGCCTTTAGAGGCTCCGTCAAAATTGAGTTTAATGAAATCTACTCGGGGGGGAGACCAAAAGGAGGGGCTGCTGAGAGGGGTGGAAGGAGAAGTGGTGGGTAGAGAATGATGAGGAGGAAGAGGCTGCCAATGTTGGAGGATTGTGAGTTTGGAAGGAATGTTGTACAAGATTTCGTCGGTCCACTGCTGAAGGTTGAGAGTTTCCATGATGTTGCAGTGGCATTGATTCCAGCAATGTTGCCAAGGGAGAGAAGCATTTCTGAAGAGCCTTTTGTTCCTTTCTTTCCAAGTTTACCAAAGGATGAAGCCTAGAAGTAATTGCCAAATGCGAGTGAGGAGGGCGGAGTGGAAGGCCTGGTCCCTCCAGTCTATGATGGTGTCAAAGATATTGTCTCTAAGGCGATCTGAAGCGCACATGATGAGGGCCATTTGATCCCAAAGTTGAGTCATGTAAGGGCAAGAGTTGAGGAGATGATTCATGGTTTCGTCTGCCCTTCCACAAAGCATGCAAATGGAGGGCCCAAAAAAACCCCTTTTCAATAGGTTATCCCACGTTAGAATGCTTGAGTGGGAAACAAGCCAGAGAAAGAGGGTGATTTTTGGCCATTGTTTAAGATTCCAGATTTTGCTCCAAACTTTCCTTGTAGGGAGAGGGTCTCCCTGAGTTATGATCTGATAAGCTTCCTGCGTACTATAGGTGCCCCTTGGCCAATATCCCCAATGAAGGATATCCTCTCCTGCGATTTTGGGAATCTTTCGTTTGGCCATTTCCTCTTGCCAGGGTGCCAGGTCCACATGCGCTTCCATATTAGTGTGTTCCTTGTCCAGGTGCCAGTATCACCAAGTGTCTTCTGGGGGATTGTCCTGCCAATAGTCAACTACTCTTGTCAGGCCCACGAGTGTAGCTTGGGTACATATGTCCCTTGCCCAATCCGCATTGTCTAAAACTGGTCATTATTGCCAGGAATCTTTCCAGAAGAGAGTTGTTTCCCCATTTATGATTTCCCAAAAGGCATGCCGAGTAACCAACTATTTGTTCTGCCTTGCCGCTGTCTAAATTAAGGAGCCAGCGCTGTCCCCATTCCATCGAATTAGGTTCTTTTATGCCACATTTGGTGCATATTTATTTCTCCAAATTCTGGCCCAGAGGTCCTTGGGATGCTTGAGCCACCGCCACCAAATTTTGGCGCTTAGAACTTTGTTCATCATGAGAGGGTCCCGTAATCCCAAGCCGCTTTGGTCTTTGGGTCGGAATAGTTTGTCCCAGCTGACCAGCGCTATTTTCTTTCCTGAATTGAGGCCTTGCCAAAAGAAGTTTCATTGTAAGTTTTTAATGGTTGTGAGAACAAATCTAGGGGCAGCCAGCGCAGAGAAGGTGTAGACAGGAAGGGCTTGAAGGACGACTCGGAGAAGAATGAGACGACTGGGGAGATTAAGAATGTGGTAGGCCCAGGAGGAGAGTCTCTTGGTAAAGGAGGATAATAGATGTTCCCGTGAGGAGTTCCGGAGGGCATTGTCAATCAGGGGAATGCCAAGGTATTTGGATGGAAGGGAGCTTCTATTGAAACCCAGGATTTCAGAGATACGAAGCTGAATCGGAGGTGGCGTATTGAAGAAAAAAATTTGGGACTTATCTTTGTTGTAGTCTAGCCCCGAGGTGTCTGAGAAGGTTTGGAGAATTGCTAGAAGAGAGTTGGCTTCGCGGACAGTTGGGACGCCCATTAAAAGTGTGTCGTCCATAAATTGACTGTGCGAGATAGGAGGGGAAATGACATGCAAGGGTAAGCCTGTCAGAAGGTTCCTTTAAACAGCTACATGGATGGAACGACCAAGACCTTCGGCCATAATGATGAAGAGGAAAGGTGAGAGAGGATCTCCCTATATAATTCCTCTTGAGGGGGAGAAGGGTCGAGAGGGGACACCATTGATAAGAATGGAAAAGAAAGTCGAGGAAGTTAGTTTCAGAATCCAAGTCACCCAGCTTTGATCAAAACCAAAAGCTAGGAGTATTGCCCACATCTATTCCCAGCTGATCTTATCAAAGGCTTTAGAGAGATCTAATTTGAGGAGCATACCTGGTGTTTTGGTCTTCTGTAGAGAGTGGATCACTTCATGTGCTAGGATGACGCTGTCCATGATTTGTCTGCCTTCAACATAGCCTAATTGCTCTGGGGATATAATTGTCGGTAAGATAGGCTTGAGTCTTCTTGCAATCACTTTTGTTAGGAGTTTGTAGATGAAATTACAAAGAGATATGGGTTTGAACTGCTTGGGGTGGTGTGCCTGCCCCTCTTTGGGAATTAAGGTGAGGAACGTTGCATTAAGAGCCTGGAGGACTTGCCCAGTGGCTCTAGAGTCTTCAAGAATTTCCCAAAGCTCTACCCTGATCATTAGCCAGTAATGGTGGAAGAAATCATTGGTGAAACCATCAGGTCCAGGAGCCTTGCATTTGGGGGTGTCCTTAAGCGCTTGATCCACTTCCTCGATTGTAATGGGCTGGAGAAGGTCTGAGTTTTGCTCCTGGGTAACGAGGGAGGGCACATGCTGCGTGACCTTAGTAATGGTCGCATGTCTATCCGGGAGAGGTTCCGTGAGGAGATCTTGATAGTAGTCAATCAAGGTCGACTCCATGTCTTCGTGGGAGTGAATGGTCTCCCCGGCTGTAGAGATGAGACACATGATCTTATTGGAGTGCCTTCTGTGGATGATAGTCCTATGAAAGAATTTGGTATTGCGTTCCCCCTACTTGAGCCATTGGATGCACGATTTCTGTTTCCATAGAATCTCTTCTTGTCTTTTCCTGGCTTCTAGCTGTTGATTTATTGTTTCTTCCTGGGATTTTAGCTCATTCATTAGCCCCTGTGTTCTAATCTGGTTTTGAATCTCGCGCATTCGTTCTGACAGCTGCCTCTGGGAATCAAAGATGTTGTCGAAGGTTTGCTTATTCCAAAGCTTGAGAAGTTGTTTGAGGTTTTTTAACTTCTGCTGAAATCTATACATTTTTTAGCCGTGAGAGACCTCTGCCTCCCTCCACCAGTCCTATATTTTTGCTTGGAAATTAGGATGGTCAAGCCAGAACTGTTCAAACCTGAAAGGTTTCTTTCCAGGCGTGGCTGGCACATCCAGCCAGAGCTGAATAGGCCAATGATATGAACCAGATAAATTCAGGATAGTAGCTTCCAGAGTTGTGCCTTCCAACATGAGGGAGTCGGAGATGAGGAACCGGTCTAGTTTGCAAGCAATTTGGTGTATTCCGGTTCTTCTATTTGTCCAGGTGTTAATTCCATTGATAGTCTCCAAGTCGATAAGGTGAAGGTTGTCTATGATATTGTTGAATTCATCGGTTTCTCAATCCAATCGTCTTGATCCGCCTTTTTTTTCCTCCAGGCTACGAATGATATTGAAATCTCCTCCGATAATCCATCTATTATGCTGCATTAGATTGGATAAGTAGTTCAGATTCTTGAGGAAGGCCTTATTCTCCCTTAGGCCTGCTAAGCCATAGACATTAGTCAAGTGTCCTAGCTTGTTTGAGCCAATAAGCCTATAATCTACTGTAATGGACCATCTCGTGGCGATAAAGTTTTCCAGCAACACTGAGTTGGTGTTCCAAAGGATAGCTAGTCCTCCAGTTGTACCTATGGTCATTGTCGAGATTGCTTCCCCTTGCTTCCAACAATAGGGAAGTAGTTTGTCGACATCATCTGAGGTGCATTTTGTTTCCTGCAAAAGTACTATATCAGGTTTTTCTGCCAAAATTAGATCCCGTAGCAATTTTTGCTTGCTACGTCCATTGAGGCCTCTGATATTTCATGAGATGATCTTCATGATGACGGGGGGGGTGGGGAGAGGAATGAAGCTTTCTGAGATCAGGTGGATTTGTCCTGAGTTTACCATGAAGTGGCCTATTTCTTGTATAAGCTTGTTGGTGGATTTTCTCCCTCTTTTCTTTTCGTCTTTCTGAGATTTACTTGGGTTTTTTGACTGAATACTCTATATTCCCAGCCCTTGGCTAGCTCTTGCGGAGGACCCAACTGAGGAGTTTAGGAAGACCTTCTGCACCTTTCAAAGTTGATCCCTGGGTATGGTGTATAGATTTTTCTGCCTATAGGCATGCTCGAGGTGCTCCAAATCCACCCCCGCTAGATCTTGATCCTCCATCTCCATTTCTGCATCCCCGTCCTCTGTCTGCAGAAGGTCCTGCGGATCCTGAGCCCCTTTTAGGGGGGTGAGATCTGACTCCTTACCCTGTGGGGATCATAACTCCCCTTGTTTGGCAGCTTGGGGGCCATTATCCAGAGGTGGTTTAGTAGGTTGTGTATGGGTTGCGGGGTTCTATGGTTGATCTTGTAAAATGGAAAATTTATTACTAGTTGAGGGATCTTTACTTACTTGGGTCGGTTGCTTTCTTCCTCCTTGTCTTATTTTCCCTTTTGGTTGAGTGAAGTCGTCCTTGTCTTTGCCGCTTTCTGGGTCCCCTTCTTTGTGAACAATATTGAGAGGGCATTCTATGAAAATATGGCCGTGTTCATGGCATTTCCAGCATCGGAACAGAATGTGTTCGTAGTCGATGGTTTGGGTCCAGTCCTTGTCATGATATTCCAATATGATGGATCCTGGGAGTGGTTTGGCTATGTTCAGGTGCACACAGATTCACGCATAAGAGGTATAACGCCTATGCTTGGTGGCTTCAGCATACTTAACATAGATTCCGATGGTATTGCCTATGCCAGCTAGGACCTCCTCTAGCCAGAATTTCTGGGGGAGAGAGTATAATCTGATCCATACAGGTGCATGTGCAAATTCCTCCTTTTCAGGGCTGAACTTCTCTATCTAGAATCGTAAGAAGATACCCGCCGAGTTGAAGAAGTACGGCCCCCCATCAAAGATGCGGTTGCGATCCTCAAGGTTATGGAGGATGATTTTGAAAAACCCCTTAGATCTCGATTGTAGCTCATAGTGACCTTTTGGCTTCCACCAATACTATATCCATTTGATCAAATCGCGCTCGGAAGGACAGAGCCCCAGGAATTTTCCCACGAGGGCATAATCTCTCATATATTTCTTTTACTCTTCTATGTGTGGTGAGATGATAACATATTTTGGGGCTTTTGGCGCTTATGGAATACATTTACCTGGCCTCCATGGAGCTGACGCGGTGGATGGGAGAGTCTCTTTCTTTGGATCAATGTCCATCTCTTGATCCTTGAATGTTCCTTCCTCCAATAATTTCGAGCGCAGATCTGGTGGCGGTTTGAAGGTCAGTCGCTTCATACCCTCTGCAACATTTCCATTCTTCGTGGCTTGGCTGTAGGAGGCGCCCGTCAGCCCTCCCTCCTTGCAAGACATGAGCCCCAGCAGGGCAGCTGTTGGAACAATGCGGCTCAGAGTGACTACAAAACCCTAAACCCTCGGCTCAAAAAAAAATTCTTCTTCGAGAACCAAATAATCATTATTTGTATCTACTTACACTACTCTACAAATATAAAAAATTAGTAGCTAAGCTATATTTTATTTTAAGTTTTCAGATTTTAGGTTATGAAATTTAAGAACATATAGGGACATTGCGTACACCTCCACAACTCTGCACAGGTGCATGCACAACTTGACTAATAAACTCTTAAGACAATGTGCATAGCTTCCGCACCTCCACATAGGTATATCTCCCACACAACAATAATTAGTCTAATAATTATCAATGTTATCATTGCATAACAATATTCTATTATAGATGATATTGATAATTATTTAAATTGTGGAATTGCGGGAATGTATTTCCTATTTATATTTAGTTTTAATAAATTCATCTTAATATTAAAGAAAACTTATTAATTTAAGATTATAATAAATTTATTTTAATATTAATTTTAACATGATAATAAATATATTATAATATATGTAAAATGAAAGGTTTAAAATTGATTATTTGGTTTAAAACCTAATCTTGATAAAATTGGTTAAAAGTTATATAAAATTCAAATATTAAAAAAGTTTGGATTAATATAATTCCTTCTATTTAGAATTTGTATTTTAAATTCAACCTTTATGAATCATATGCGGAAGTTCTAGCAAAATAGTTTATAGGTTTCAATTTAAAATAGTGGTTACCATTCATGTATGTTCAATTCTACGTTGCGCACGAAATTATATATATTTAGCCGTATATGTTTTCCAAGGATGATTTTAAGGATGGAAATTTATTTTAAAATGTAGAGACCTTGGCGAATCTTACTAATCCTTCATATGCCAACTATAAATGTCTGGCGAATTTTTTGTAAAAATATTCAAATTTCTAAGGATTTTATATAGTTTATATAAAATTTTGGCGATTTTTAAGGTAAAATAATTTTGTCCTTTAGAATTTGGGCGAATCATTTTTAGAATAGCAAATATTTTTTTCGGAAAGACCATGGAAAATTAGCCCATGAGCGAAATTTAGCCCCTAAAATCATCCCTGATATTTTATATTTTTAAGAAACT
The DNA here is from genome assembly GCA_000966675.3 of Picea glauca. Taxonomy (NCBI): domain Eukaryota; kingdom Viridiplantae; phylum Streptophyta; class Pinopsida; order Pinales; family Pinaceae; genus Picea; species Picea glauca. Next base: position 195,813 of record JZKD02S1953831.1, read on the forward strand.
GTAAATATTAAAGCTTTCCATGTTTCTATTTAATATTGTGTATATATTAAAGTTTGTCATATTTGAAAATCAACAGTTATGAATTATATGTGGAAGTTCTAGTAAAACAATTTACAGGTTTCAATATTTAATATTGTGTATATATTAAAGTTTGGATTAATATAATTCCTTCTATTTAGAATTTGTATTTTAAATTCAACCTTTATGAATCATATGTGGAAGTTCTAGCAAAATAGTTTATAGGTTTGAATTTAAAATAATGGTTACCATTTATGTATGTTCAATTCTATGTTGTTCACTAGATTATATATATTAAGCTGTATATGTTTGCTATTTTTAAAAAACTGTAAATATTAAAGCTTTCCATGTCCCTATTTAATATTGTGAATATATTAAAGTTTGTCATATTTGAGAATATGTCTGCATATAAAAATGTTAAAATCATGTATGTTGTTTATTATTTATAGGTTTGAATAAATTTTTCCAGCGTCAGTCAATACTCTTCTAATCGAAACATGGTTTACATTTGGGCCAAAACAAAACTATTAAAATAAAATAATATGACTAATATTGAAATAAATATAAACAAGATCTCGTTAAAAGGTGGGCCAAGGAATGAGATATACCGAGGAACGAGCTCCATGTATCTTTTTTAGCATAGAGGTTTTTTCCCACAGTCTATCTACTTCTGTTGCTTGATAACTATTAGACTACGTGTTTTTGTGCAGGGGATATACCTGTGCGAAGGTGCAGAAGATATATGTGTGTTGTTATGCATATACCTGCGATGAGGTGAAAAATATTTACGTGTGTTGTTATGCATATTCATAACAACACACGTATATCTTCCACACCTCGGCACAGATATATCCCCCAGACAACAAAACTTAGTCTAATAGTTATAAATGTTATCAATGCATAACAATATTCTATTATTGATGACATTGATAACTATTTGAATTGTGGAGTTGAGGGATTGTATGGAATCAAATCATTGCCCATGGCCAATCTTCTTTGGAAGTTTGTGGATCCAGAAATCCCAGAGTAAGATGCACTTGCTTGTGAATATAAATTGTCTCCATTGTTGAAAGATTGATTTATGCCAATGTTTGAATTTCCGCCACTAAGAAGAGAAGAAACATTGTGAAATTTTTTGAGCATTTTCATATTACTATACTAGGAATGTGAGTCAATAATGTTCCATAAATATTGCGACACACTTTGAAAATAAAAATGAACATAAATAAAAACTACGAGTCACCCACCTATTATTCCTACCGCATTTTATTTACTTCCATATTAATGCTTTATGAATACAATGAGAATGAAATAATGAAGAATACTTGATTGATGTTGAGTTGTTCCCATCATAATTACTTTCACACAGATGTCATAACAGTGGCACAACATACATAAATTTAATATTACAAGCATTTTCCAAATACAAAATGCATAATACTATATTGATAAAAGTATAAAATATCACTCAAAGTTATTTTCCTGTAGATGCCAAACCATCTACACCCCAATGTATCCCAACAATCCAATGAAAAATGAGCTTTGCTTCTAAAGTTCAAAGTGGTTGCTAAAACTAAAATAGAGAAATAAATAATCCCTCATTCTTCCTCCATGGCCAAGACCAGCCCAAATATCTACATATGTCTTCTTGAAAATCACTATGATGCAAAAAGATCCAACTTTTCCCCCAAATATCAAGCCGACATTCACTCATATTTGTTGAAACAAACTCAAGATGCACCTAAAAAATCATGCCAACAACAGAAAACAACCAAATCATAAAATTAAAACTTGAAAAAGTAAACTAGAAGACCAAAATTAATACATTCAAGAGGCACTAGCATCATTATAAGACTCGATGTTTTTCTTCCAGTTTCAAAACAAAAGATTCATTTCACAACATCTGTCGATGAGTCCATAGAGAATAAAAAGAAAATCATTCAAATCCCTCAACTCCATGATCTATTTGTGCATAATGCAAACGAAAACCTTAGAGTCGAATCGAAGATACTTAAATTAAATAATTCTTCAAAAGATGTCAATTTGGACTGAATATATAAAGTCAATATACGCTCTGTATCGACTATCTTAAAATCCCTTAAATGTAGCATTCACAGAAAAAATCCAAACTAAAATTACTAACATGCAAAAGCTCTGACGTTTAAGCTATCAATCATGGGTGTAAAGGTCCAAAAATGAGAGAAGAATTAGAATATTACCAAAGAATACAACTACAAATGATAATGTCCAAAACATATATGAAGAAAATCACTGTAATATTTGGAGCTCGAACCTTCAACAATGGTGATTTCACAACACTATAAAGATATGTTCTTACAATTGTACTCCCCTCGTATCATAAAAAACTAACCAAAGAGTAGTTGTAATACATCTCAGTGAAATTGAGAAGCCAAGAATGGGATGAATGAAGCGACTATCAGAGTATTTTGTGTATCCAACAAACATTTTTCTTACATCAATTAAGAATTAAAATTTTCCTTATTCTTCTAGAGAGAGAGCCTTGAGTTTGAATTATGTACCCGTACATGAACCCATTCCAACCATTCTTATTATTAAATTCTCATACATGCACCAGTTCCACACCCGTACATGCACATGTTCCAACTATGGGCTACAATTGCATAATTAAATTGCTTATTAAATTCCTCTGCATGCACCAATTCTGCATCCATACATGCACATGTTCCAACCATCTGCTAAACATGCAGAATTAAATTGCATGTTAAATTCCCTCTGCCATATAGACAATAAGATCTTGTTTTGGAGGACCAATTACAAGCCAAGAAATAAAATTGAATTGCGAGCACCAAAGTTAAACTATACAAAAAAAATGATAAATTTTTGGTCAACACAAAAAATAATTGGAATTCAACACAAAATTGATTTTTATAGTCCCACACCTTCGGCAGGGACTAATAACGTCATTGGTATTTATACAATGTGTACAAAATCCATTTACTACAAGTAAAATCGTAAACATTTAATGTGCTTGGTTTGCTCCCTATAAGGGTTCTAGTTACTTGTGCAATTAATTTTGGGTCGTTAGGATGATTGTCCTTAGCTTAGTAGGCTTGGTCTGCTTGTGTTGGTCAGGATGTAGACACCTCCTTGTTCCTCAGAATAGTCGCCAGCCCTGAGAGCTTAAATGGTCAAAATTGATGGGAACCTGGGCTTGAGCGTTGCTTATGTTTCCTGGAGGTCCTAACCATTGCAGGGTAGGACGGGCGAGTAGTCATTCTTATTTTTCGTCGGTTGAATGTCATACATTCCTTCCAGGTGCTTGATTTGCTTTTATGTTAGGCCGTTATGTTGTTGTTGCATGATTTTCATGCATTGTGTCGTCGTCGTGTTGCGATGTTGAGTATAATTTCATTATTACCTTCCTACACACATACACAATAAATAAAAAAATATTTAAGGGTGCTTTTACCAGTTGTACATTGTACGAGTCGTACCAGATGGGGATGTTACAAGCTCTTTCCTTTGTTCGATTTGGCGAGTATCATGTCGAGTGCAATCAAATTTTCTCTTGTGCAAACTTCTGTTTCCCATGACTTTTATAGTTATCTGTAAAAGATATGTTCAACAAAAACTTTACCTTGAAAAAATGCTGAACATTTATCTTTCAACATATAAATTGTTATTCCAATAAAAACTTGAACAAACATCAATTACCTTATTCAACAAAAACCAAAAATATGATTCGAAACTTTGTTTAAGTGCTCTAGAAAACCATCATGTATCGATATCGATCCTCCGATTAATCCTATGGAACAAAGGGAAGAAATAAAGAAAGAAAAGAACACAATTGTAATCATTAATAGAAATGATTTGAAATCCCTATCCCCGAGCTCATATATGTCTTTCCATCCAATGAATTGTGTTAAATGTGTTCAACCGAAAGCCTATTTATACAATTTGGCCCAAAATGAAATGATACGACGCGATATGACATGTCTTTTCATTTTTTCCGACCGACGGAATTCGCTCAATAGCCTTTTGGCCGAAAGAAGGTTTTTTCGGTCGAAAACCTTGGAAATAGTTCAGTTTTGACGGTTTCCGTTAGATTTTAGTCTCTCGGCCAAAATAATAGTTTTTCTTTTGAAATATTATTTCGGTCGAAAACATGAAATTGGGACTGAAAACAAAAACCAGATAATTTCCCAAAGCTTACCTGAACTTTGGAGGTTGCGGACTCCTGCAAATACTGAGAATTTGGTTTTGAAAATGACACCAGCATTTCCAAAATAATTTCTCTTTTAGTTAAGTTTTTATAATTAATTTCCTAAAAATTCCTCCCCATACAAGGGTCATCCATCCCCTTCCTTCCTCCATAAGTAAACTTCTTTAATTAATTAACTATCTTTATTTCCCTCACCCATCTAGAATTACTCCTAGAATCACTCCTAGGTGTCCCCAAATTCTCTTACAGGTTTTAATAACTTTCCCTTTTATTAAATTGCTAGTTCAGTTTAAATTAGAAATCTCTTAAATGGTAGATGCTTTACTAAGTTTGACCTTCTGCTTTTTCCCTTAAGTTCCCCTTTTCCCTTTTTATGTTTACCTCTTTTCCTAGTTTCCTAATTTTTTAGATTTTTCCTCTTTCCCCTTTTTAATTAGAACTCAAAAAAGCAGGTGTGGAAATTAACCCTTTTTCTCTTTTCTCATTTAATTAGTATTTTAAAATTATCAAAATAATAAAACCATTAATTCCCCTTTTTCTTTT
>JZKD02S1953831.1:209926-243463 GCA_000966675.3 Picea glauca
TAGGCTTTGCATGGTTTAAAGTGTTTTCTACTACCATAATATATTCTCAAATAAATTTTGCATGGTTTAACATGTTGTCTACTATCATATATTCTTAAATAGATATGCAATGATAAAATCTTGTATGTTTGACAATTCAATTTTTTTTGTCCATCTATTGAGTTTGCATATTCTTAAATATATTTAAACAACAACACATTCTATGAGTTTGCATCTATGATCTCATATGCCTATCTTTCATTTTCTTTTTCCTTTACTTTTTTTTATTAGTTAAGTGCATCTAATTAAACCAATTTTTTTAGAAGATCTCATGTGCATTTCTTTCCTAAATAGTTTTTCCTTTAATTTTTTTTATTGGTTACGTGCATCTATGTTGTAATGAACCTCCTCGTTATGATGACAACCTATTATAAAAAGTGCAATTTTTTTTTTGTGTGTGCGCATGTGTACAAGGATAATAAATACATTCGACTCAGAGTCCCCATATGACGACGAACATGGCGCATGCAACTGCAACAACAACATAACGATCTAAGATGCACATAAATAATCTACAAGCAATGAATGCCAATCAACCAACAATAAATAAGACTGACTACCCATCCATCCTACCTTGCAATGGTTAGGACCTCCAAGACACATAAGTAACGCTCAAGCCCAGTTTCCCATCGATTTTAACCATTTAAGGTCTCAGGGCTGGAGAATGTTCTAAGGAACATGGAGGTGTCTACATCCCGCCCGACACAAGCAGACCAAGCACATTACAAGTTTACAACCCAATACCACATAAATTAAAAAGGAACAACTGCACCCTTAATAGGAAACATAAGAAAACGACTTCACCACTATCCCGATTACTTGTCGAGTCAAGATTGTCATAAATGCAGTCTAAGTTATTCATCTAGCACAAGCCTACTTAGCACATCTAAATGAAATGATAAGGTGCTATCTACATTAGTTTTAAGGCCATTCCAATGCGCAACTTTAAATCGTAACTCGTCATCAAGGTACCCTTCTAATTCAACATTCAAGGGACCTTATTGTGCAAGTATGAACTTTTACTGGATCAACATTTAACAAATTAATCCATCATTAATTATAATCATAAAAGCAATGAATAGTTACAAGTTATCATTAACACAATAACTAACGTGTAATCTAAAATTTTAAATCAATACATAACACAATGTTCTAAATCATGGAACACAATCATTATAAAATTAATATTAACAGTATCTTAAAATGATGGCAATAATTAAGAGGATATTAAGAAGTGTTTGTAACCCGCCCCCCCTTGTTACAACAACCACTCCTTAACAGGTGCAATTTTTTTTTTTCTTTTTGTTTAAGGTGTGTGCGCACGTGTAAAAAGGAAACAGACACACTTGACTCTACGTCGCCACCCGACAACTAACAAGATGAAACCATGATGATCACAACAGGAAGACATAAGGCACACAACAAGTAACTACAAGCATTAAACGACCATAGACAAGAGGTGCACAGCAAGTAACTGCAAACATTAAATGACATACAGGGTTATGCACAACACGAACAGAGAAGGAAGAATCCATAGTAGTAGATTTTACTATTTCTGCATAGGAAAGTAGGGAGTTTAATCTTAGTTCTCTGCTCCAGAGAGAGAGAAGGTCAGATAGGCTCCTGGCCGACTGCTCAGGAAGAAACTAGTAATCTCCGTCAGGTGTTTCGCAAGAGTGGAAACCTTGCTTTTAAAGGGACTGAGACTCTTGATACGGCACTGGATTCTTTATACAAAAAATAATCGCACACACAGACTTATATACTAAGGCTACATGGAGGTGTCTATGTCCCTCCCGACATAAGAATACCAAGCAATAGAATGATCTCATCCAAGTACAACAACAACTAAAGACAACCACTAACTCTACGGACACGCAAGTCTTTATGACTCTGACAACGACCAATCAATGTTAATACAAGGTATTTCCTACGACTCAAAAGGCATTTAATATTGTCCCACTACTCCATTTGAACTCCATTAGTAGACAAGATACCTAGTCCAACCGTATAAGAATGTAAATTTAAGTAATTGCAAATTCCCCAATTACAAAATCTTAGTAATTCAAGGTACTTGGTTCAAGGACCTTACATATTATGCATCATCAATAACAGTAAATTTTCAATAGCATTACAATGAATAACAATGTCCCTTATCTTCATAATCCCATAACCTTGCATTTGAATTGACCATAAAATTAATATCATGTCACCAACACTAACATCATATTCTTATTTTATTATGCCATAACATTCTCCTTTACCTATTGCAAGACCATAAAATAGAGTGGAGATACAGTCACACATTCCTACCCCAATTAAGTTATCCTTTAATATAAAGCTCCATATCAGTACCATGAGATACCAATAATGCTAAATCATGTGGCCATAATAATGCAATAACTAACTTTTAAATTCGTTCTATGCTATCTCATACGAATATTGCATTCCACCACTAGAACAAAATAAGTCACTCCATCTAACTTAAGGTTTTTAAAATAAAAGAGACTAGCTAATAGAAGATTACCCTTTCTACTAGATCCCTCAATCCTATGTCTAAGTCCCTAATCCCTATGCCTAAGCATAGGTATAAATACTAATACTATTCCTAAACATAAGACTTTGAAAACTCAACACTAAGCCCCAAGTCTAAATCCTAAACCCAATCCTCACATAGTATTTCATTATATAATATGAGAACAACTATTTAAACTAATTTCCAATGAACAATATACATGTATATATCTTTAAGAAGACCTTTGTTTAATATCAATAAAAACACACATCCATTATGTCATCTAAAATTAAAAACCACATGATTTTAATGGATGATTTTAAACATAAGGCATGTGCATACTCCAGAATATAATTGATGTGTAGCTATTCAAGTTAAAGAGATTATACATAACATAATGCAATGTTATTCATGTTAAAGAGAATATACATAACATAATGCAATATTGAAAATGACAATGCATGCACCAAGGAAAATGTAGAAAGCATATATTATTTTTATTAATTAATTAAGGAAAAACATCTATAAACCCAATGAGTAAAATGATTAAAACCAGGATAACAGAAGTGATTAAAAAGTAATAACCCTTCAGTTTTGGGTTGGATTCTTTCTCGGTGTGCTTGAAAAGGTAATAATTAGATTTTACATAACAACAGATAAAAACTAAATTGAGCAGGAGATAGACTGTAGTGGTTATTGACCTGTAACATTCAATGAGCACTGTATTGTGGGAGAACAATATCTTAACCCTGTAATTTTAATATTATTTGTTTATTTTAAAATTTAAATTTGACATAAGAGAATAAACGTAATATCATGCAGTTATGATCCCGAATCAAATTATAACCCAATTCATGAAGATTCGACAATAGGGAAACGAAATCTCAAGCAATTTATGACCCAGTAGTTTTAAACAAAAAAAAAAAAACCATTTCTAGAAAAATTATGTAATGTAGAAACGCTCACAGGGATGTAAACACACCCACGACAATGAGAAAAACGCCCACTGTATTAATTAACGCCCACAGTAAGGTACATACGCCCACAGCAAAAAGAAAAAATGCCCAAGGAGAAGTAAAAACGCCCACAGTGAAGTAATTACGCCCACGACAATGAAAAAAAATGCCCACTGTGAAAATTAACGCCTTGTAATATATAATACATCCATCAGGATCTAAATGCCCCCATTCAGATTTAAAATGCCCACTGAATTGTAAAAACGCCCGTGTAATGTATATTATGCCCATAGTGATGTAAAACGCCCTTATTAAATAAAAAGAAAACGCCCACTGAAAATAAAAACGTACTATAATACATATATGCCCACAGAGATACCAACACAGTCATAAAAGCCCACTGAAATAAAAACGCACTGTATTAAAACGCACTGTCATAAAAATGCACTGTAATAAAACGCACTATGATATAAAAAAATGGGCTGTAATAAATAAAATGCCCACTGAAATAAAATAAAAACGCACTGTAATATAAAGATGCCCACAATGATACCAACAAGTCATAAACGCAGGAAACGGTAGGCAAACGTAGGATTAAGTGGTTGAACTTCGTGTGGGTACCCTCCACAATCGCAGAGATATACAATAGAAATAAATGCATAGATGGATTTATCAACTTCAAGAAAAAATCCAGACAACAAAATGCAAGGCACAACAAGAGATCGCACAGATCCAAGGAAGGTCACAGAAATCCATCAACAATCATTCAGCCAAGCTATAAAAAAAAAATTCAGTCATGAACTAAAAATCAATTTACCCATTTAAAACACATGCAGATCTAACCATATATTCAAATGCCTTCTGCTCTACCAGAAATAAAATCACACCGTTGCCTTTCGCCCGCTTCGGATGACGTCTCGCCCTCTGTGCCGCATCTCGTGCTCTGTTCCGCTCCCACTCGCCGACCGTAGAGACCTCATCGATACCTCCCATCCAATCGCTAGGGGTACTCTACTTCCCCCTTAGCCTCCCGAGCCGCAAAGGGGCCACACAAATCCAGAAGGTAAGTCTAGCTTCCCAGCTCGCCTCGCAAGGCCGAGCTACCACTCCTATTCGAGCTGAGAAAATCCCAACTCCTCACAAGCAATCAGTCAAGTCACAATTCCGGCAGCGTAACGTTACGCTAAAAGACGATCCCTTTCTTCCTCATCTCCTTTTTCTTTTATAGAGTTTTTAGACCCACCAAATTTCCTAAATCACATTTTAATTAAGTTTTAATAAAAACAATTCTAATTATTCTCCTTCGCACAAGTGTGGTCCATCCCCCTCTTTCCTCAAGTAATTATTTTCGTTAATTTATTAAATTACTCATTTCCCTCACCCACCTATAATCGCTCCTAAATTTACTCCTAGGTGTTCCTAGATCCCCTTACATGTTTTAAATACTTTCCTAAAAAAAAATATGTTACTAAATTAGCTCAGATTAGTAGGATCTTAATTTCAGATTCCTTACTATGTTGACCGTGCTTTTTACCATAAGTTCCCATCTTTCCTTTATTAAGTTTCCTCCATTACTTAGTTTCCTAATTCTTATTATTCCCTTCTTTCCCCTTTTTATTAAAGCCCAAAATGGCAGTTGTGTTATTAAATCTTTCCCATTTATTATTTATCTAATAACTTTTGTTCTTTCACAAGTTAGGAAATAATTTCTTCTTTGCAAAATTTTAAAACCATTAGTTTTAATTTAATTCTTACTCTCGTCATTTACCCCAAGAATTTTATGAATACCTAACTATTACTTAAGTGGGTTTTTATTTGAATTTTTATTTTTATTCTAGGGCCTTTTTCTTTAAGGTTACACTAAACTTTTACCCTAGAAAAGTCTTATACTTAGGACTTAGATTCTGAGCTAGGCGACAATTGGTTAGGGAAGTTGTTTAAGTATTTCTTAAGGCATTAATGTCTTAGGTCTATCTAGAATTGTTTCTTTATCATGATCAATGTGACGTGCCCTTCAGGACGCACTCTGTGATCCAAGGGTGCAACTCGCCTCATTCGTTTCTTTTGCGCGACGTGCCCTTCAGGATACACCATGTGCTCCAAGGGTGCCACTCACTTCTTGTGGTTCTTTTGCATGATGTGCCCTTCAGGATGTACCACGTGCTCCAAGGGTTCCACTCGCCAACTTGACTGATTGGTAGACATCTATAACCCATGGAGTCAACACTCCGCCAGGTGAACTTGTGGGAGACTAAGGTCTCTAAGGAATAAGGCCCCCGCCTTATTGCGTGCCCCTTAGAATCATTGTGAGCGACTGTCGCAGTCTACCCTCACGGCATCGTGGATCCTCTCGAACTAGGTAATCGTTAACCTACAGTTCGAGCCATGATGGGAGTGCTAGTAGGCTGTGGCAGGGTTGTTGTCCACACCTCTCCCTCAACCTCTCTAGAAATCGTGTGTGGCCCCTTTACTCCATATGTGAGTGTGGTCGACAAGCTATCGTCAGCCTGCATCATCAACAATCGTGTCAGAACATGTCAGCATCATATCATCAAATCAATGAAATATCATAGTAAATAAATCAACCCAAATAGCACACTCCCTAACTCAATCCGGAGTCCAAGGGGTTCCACCGATGCCTCTGCATCCTCAAGGTCCGAAACCCTGCACACTCAATGAAACTCAGTCAACAACACCTGTCTACATCGAAGTAGCAAAAACATCATGTCATCTATCATAATGCATCATAGTCAAGGATAAATGGTTTAAAATCATAACAGTCCAGATCACTTGAGAGCAAGTGTCCTCAAAGAATAAGTTTTCTCAGTGCGTCAGAGCGGGATGTTACAGTGTTTTTATCTCTTTAAATATCAATTGTTACAAAGGCCATTCACATTCAAATAGAATATACTGGAAATATCTAGTTTCTATGAAAAAGAAACAATAGAACGGATTCACGAATATCCCTAACCAACAGATAATAGAATCATATAACAAACCTTATTTTTCTTAAAACTTGTTCTGAGAATAATATGCAAGATCCATAAATACATCTAACTCTAGATTACACCAAAGTAGTATGTTTATTATGATGATAAACCCTCCATACTCTAAGGTGACTCATAAAACACCCATTTAATTAAAAGCTAACTGGATTGTCTGATTTATGATTTAATCATTAATTCACCACCATTAGGCATCTAAAAGCAACCATCTTGAGTTAGAATGCTACCATTAATATAAATAAGGAAACGAAGGATGAGGCATGTAAAATCAATTAATCGGGCATTAAAGTAAGGCAATGACAAGGCATTTAAATATAAGAGTAATAATAAGGCAATAATGGTGTTCCCTGCCAGGTAATAACTAACTAAAGGAAAAGACGCAGGGAAGGTGGGAATCTCAAGCAAATGAGTTGAATCAATCTGGCCGCCAAATCTAAGGTCACTGCCAACCAAAAAGAAGATCTAACCAAACAAAGGGTTGTCACACCAGCGTGTTAAGAACCTCATCCAATCCTTCACATCCATAAAAATAAAGCCATGGTCATAATACACAAGGCGGGTTCTCACTATTGACGTCACCTGAGAACCATGGTTGAATGAGTTAAAGGGACCTTCCCAGAATATTTTCAAGATTTAAATACGCTGGAAACTAGGTGGCGGAAGCTCCAACAGTTACAACGCTGCTACTCCCCACAGGAAGGCGTTTTCCCTTAATACCTTCACTGCCAAAAGATCATGCACTTGCAGCCGCGAGGATGTAGGAGGGAAAATCCCTCGAATCAAGGCTATCAATGCTTCCCAGAAAACAAGACAGAACCAACTGGCCTCCATGCACGGGAAGTGTGGTCAACATGACTATTCAACCCTCGACAAGATGAATATGAGATTCACTACTAATAATAGATTTGATTACTGCCAAGAAATAGAATGCTATCTCAGGCCACTAGTGCAAACACTTGCCAACAGTAAAATTTTCAACTGCCATTACACAAATCGGCAATGCCAGGCATGGAAAACGCAGACCAACTAAGGAATTCGGGGTATACCACTGACCACCCGCGGGGAGTATCTCTCACTGTTCTACATCATCGATTGCAAAACGAAACCAAGCAGTGATGAGTCGACACACAGGGGCAAAATTGTGGTTTAATATAAGGCAGAAGTCGGTGTTGGGTTAGCCAATTTGTAGAGGCTCCTAGGCATGCCATGGAGGTTAAACGCATTGTTTTCGCTCCAAGAGGCAAAATTCAGTTAGAGAAGGAGGGCATGATTGCCAGGTGGAACTTGGGAAAGGATGCAGTCTATTCTAGCAGCAAGGGCCTCTCTGCAAGAGAAATTCGTAAAGGAAGTCAACGAAGTGCTAACAAGCCCAAATCACCAGTACACAAGCTAAGGCTGTGGTCTTGAGGTGGCAAATTGCCATAGTGATTTATCCAGGGATGGAACGACTTCCTTAAGAGGAACGTGAACCAATGCCAGCAAGGAATACACCAATTTAAAATAAATACACAAAGGTCAGCATAGTCATAAAATAAAACTCAGATTTAAAAGTCCAAGGCTATGAGTGCTAGGTTAAAAATTTTGCATCCTTCATATAATAAGACGCTGGAATGATAAAAACTAGTCAATCAACATGAGCCTACGCAGATCAAAATTAAGCACCTTTTGTTTAGGGAGACTAATGGAAAAAAGGGTCCGACGACAGTAAGCGAATGCCAAGGATAACGTTGTGATGCCTCAATTAATAATTTACCATCGGTTATCCTTCGTATTAGTTAGTAAAACGCAGAGCGTAAAGTCACATAAATCAATACTGAAAAGATCGGTTGGGAAATTGCAGGCCAGAGGTATAAAAAGAGTGGGGCAAATTCGCCTTTAAGTAAATACATAAAAACAATCATTCAATACATTTACACTTGAGGTTCCTATCCCATCATAAGACATAATGCATCCTACTCTACTAAAAAAAAGGACATACCTTTGCCTTTCGCCTGCTTTGAATGGCGTCCCGCGCTCCATGCAACTCTCGCTCATCGACCGTCGAGACCTCATCGGTACCTCCCAGCCAATGCTAGGGGCACTCTGCTTCCCCCTTAGCCCCCTGAGCCGCAAAGGGGCCACACACTCTCCAGAGGGTACATCTAGCTCCCATCTCACCTCGCAAGGCCGAGCTACCACTCCTCTCCGAGCTGGGAAATCCCAACTCCCACATGTAAATCAGTCAATTCACTAATCCGATAGTGTAACGTTAAGATAAAAATTGATCCCCTTATTCCTCCTCCTCCTTCCTCTCTTTTATAGAGTTTTAGAACTTCCATTCTTTCCCTAAATCTCATTTAATTTAAGTTTTAAATAAAAATCTTCGAAAATTTCTCCTTCGTACAAGTGTTATTCATCCGCCACATTCCTCCAATAGTTATTTTATTTAATTTATTTAATTTTCTTATTTCCCTCACCCACCTAGAGTTACTCCTAAATTTACTCCTAGGTGTCCCTAGATTCCCTTACAGGTTTTAAAAACTTTCCCTAAAATGAAGTTGCTAATTTAGTTCAATTTAGAAGGCTCTTAATTGCAGATTCTTTACTAAGTTGACCTCCCACTTTTTACCATAAGTTCCCCTCTTTCCCTTTTTATGTTACCTCCATTCCCTAGTTTCCTAAATTTCATAATTTCCCTCTTTCCCCTTTTTATTAGAGCTAAACACGACAGTTGCAATTTAACCCCTTTTTCCTTTTATTATTAATTCAACATCTTTTAAAACTATGAAAAGTAAAAAATAATTAATTTCTTCTTTATATTTTTTTTATCCACCAATTTTATTCAATTTCTTATTCTCTTCGTTTTACCCCAAAATTTTATGAATACCAAATTATTACGTAAGGGGTTTTTATTTTAATTATTATAATTTTATATAGATATTTTCTCAAGGGTGGACAAAATATTACCCCTTGTGAAGTTTTTAGACTTAGGACTTAGATTTTGAATTGGGCGACAATTAAGGGGAGTTTTTTTAAAAAATTTTAAAGTGTTGATTGTCTTAGGGCCCTCTAGGTTCGTTCCTTTATCATCATCAGTGTGGTGTGCCCTTCAGGACGCACTACGTGATCCAAGGGTGCCACTTGCCTCTTTTTTTTCTTTGTACGACGTGCCCTTCAGGATGCACCACGTGCTCCAAGGGTGCCACTCACCTCATCTGTTTATTTGCGCGACGTTCCCTTCAGGACGCACCATGTGCTCCAAGGGTGCCACTCGCCTCTTGACTGATTGGTAGACATCAATAACCCTTGGAGTCAACACTCTGCCAGGTGAACTTGTGGGAGACTAAGGGCTTCTAAGGAATAAGGCACTTGCCTTATTGCGCGCCCCTTAGAATCATCATAAGCAATTGTCACAGTCTTCCCTCATGACGTCGTGGGTCCTCTCAAACTAGGTAATCGTTAACCTACAGTTCGAGCCATGGAGGGAGTGCTAGTAGGTTGTGGCAGGGATGTTTTCCACACCTCTCCCTCAACCTCTCTGGTAGTCGTGTGTGTGGCCCCTTTACTCCATATGTGAGTCTGGTCGGCAAGCTATCGTCAGCCTGCATCATCAACAATCATGTCAGAACATGTCCACATCATATCATCTAATCAAATGTACTAATATCACAGTAAATAAATCAAACCCCAATAGCACAATCCCTGACTCGATCCGGAGTCCAAGGGGTTCCATCGATGCCTCTGCATCCTCAAGGTCCAAAACCCTGCACACTCAGTAAAACTGAGTCAATAGCACCTGTCTAAGTCAATGTAGTAAAACAACATGTCATCTACCCATGACGCATCATAAACAAATACAATGTTTTAATATCATAATAATCCAGATCACTTGCGAGCAAGTGTCCTCAAAGAATAGGTTTACTCAATGTGCCAGTGCAGGATGTTACATACACCCCCTCTTGGTCTAAACTTCATCCCGAAGTTTCACAGTATAAATGTCGAAAATAAAGTGTATCATAGTATCATATGTCTAACTATCAAACAAAAATGGGAACTGCTAGCGGATATAATATGCGTCCTCCCAGGTTATTGAGTGCGGACTATAATTCTCCCACTGGACCTTGACCTGATCTACCATTCAACGTTGTAACTGTCGAACTCGATGATCTAAGATGTGGACCAGCTCAGCCGTGAGCACTCCCTCGTCCGATACCTGCAAGTAAATCATGTCAAATACATGTGTAATATCACTAATATAATGTCTCAAAACAGATACATGAAAAACATCGTGCATACGCCTCAAAGAATCAGGCAAGGCTAGTCGATAGGCCACAGGCCCCTTTCTCTCCACAATATCAAAAGGTCCCATGAACCTAGGAGAGAATTTATCTCCCTTCCCAGACTTAATCAAACTCTTATGTGGTTTAACTCACAAGAAGACTCGATCGCCGACCTCATAACTACGGTCGACTTGGTGCGCATCGACATAACTCTTTTGTCGATCCTGCACTTCTTTAATCATTTGCCTTATTGTTTGCATTTTCTCTTCCATTTCTTGGATCACTTCTAGTCCCACTAGGACCCTGTCCTACAGTCGATCCCAACTCAAAGGCATCCGACACGATCGCCCGTAAAGAAACTCGAAAGGCGTCATCGTAATGGTGCTCTGGTAACTGTTGTTGTAAGCGAACTCTACTAGTGGCAAGAATTCTTCCCAACGCTTTTGTTGGTCCATCACGTACATGCGTAACATGTCCTCCAAGGTTTGGTTCGTTCGTTTTGTCTGTCCATCAGTCTCTGGGTGATACGCAGTACAAAAGTTAAGTTGGGTTCCCAAGGCCTCTTGGAAACTCGTCCAAAATCGTCCAGTAAACACCAATCCTTGATCGGATATAATCCTCTTAGGCACGCCATGCAGCCTCACAATCTCACTGTTGAAAATTCTAGCTTTGTTAGGTGCCTTATACGTCGTACGCACAGGAATAAAGTGAGCACTCTTCGTCAAATTGTCTACTACTACGAAAATCGAGTCATGTCTCCTTGCCGTCAGTGGCAATCCAACAATAAAATCCATCGAAATAACCTCTCATTTCGATTTCGGAATGGCATGTGGTTGTAGTAATCCTGTTGGGTGTCTATGTTGAGCCTTTACCTATTGGCACTCCAAACATATGGCCACATAGTTGACTATGTTGGCCTTCATTCCCCTCCATAAGAATAAGGTTTTTATGGTCTTCCATCATCTTTGTGACTCCCGGGTGAGCCATGTAAACTGCTCTATGAGCCTCGCTCAAGATCAACATCCTCAACTCGTCATTTGGCGTTACATATATCCAACTTTTAAACCTCAATAAACCATCGCTATCAAATGAAAACCCCTCAAATTTTGGTACCATCATTGTGTTTTGTCTGATAAAACCCTCGACCTCTTTGTACCATTCATCGTCACGCTGTAAGGTTAGAATCTTTTCATGTATATTCATCTAAAGAGACAACACCAAAAACATGCGTGGTCTTCGACTCAATGCTTCTGCCACTCGGTTCACTGTTCCCTTTATGTACATGATCTCAAAGTCGTACTCGCTAAGCAATTCCGACCAATGTCATTGTCGTGCATTCAAGTCGCTTTGCATAAAGATATGTTGTAGCCCACAGTGGTCAGTCTTTAGTTCAAATTTTTGTCCAATAAGGTAGTGTCTCCAAACCTTCAAGGAATATATGATGGCTAATAACTCCAAATCGTGTGTCACATAGTTCTCCTCATGCCTTCTCAGTTTCCTCGAAATGTAAGCGATCACTCATATGTCTTGCATCAATACTCCGCCTAAGCCTTCCTTAGATGCGTCTATGCATACCAAGAATTCCGCGTCCATGTCAGGGACCTTTAGTATCGGCGCTATTGTCAACAACTCCTTAAGCTTCCTAAATGCTTCCGCGCATTTCTCGGTCCAAACAAACTTCTTGTTTTTCTTCTGCAATTCCGTGATCGGACTTGCTATCTTCGAAAATCCCTAGACAAACCATCTATAGTATCCTGCTAAACCCATAAAGCTATGCACTTTCGTGACATTCATCGAAGTAGGCCATTCCATAATAGCCTCTAACTTGGTTAGGTCCACAACAATACCTTTTCCAAATATGACATGCCCTAAGTAGTGAATCTTCGATTGGTAAAAAGAGCATTTGGACAACTTCCCATACAATTTGTGCTCTCGCAAACACTGTAGCACCAAGCGCAAGCGCTCGTCATGCTCCTCCATCGTCTGAGAGTAAATCAAGATATCTTCAATGAATACTTGGATGAACTTGTCCAAGTATTCACGGAACACCCCATTCATCAAACTCATAAATACCCCTGGGGCGTTTGTCAGTCCAAACGGTAAAACAATAAACTCATTGTTGAATGAAAATCTTCCTGCGGACAGGTATATCTCCTCTTGAGAGCTAGACTCTTAACTCTTAAGACATAATATGCTTATCGTCTTCACTGACTTCCTTTTAGATCTAGATAAACTAATGTGTGAGGAGGAAGGAGAAAACAATTACCTTTTACCAGTGTTTGTCCCTGCACGGTCCGAGTTGAGCTCCAATCTTTCGCTCCTCGAGAAGCCTTGTAGACAAACAAAAGTACAAACACTTCCTACTCTATTGAGATTAGTTTGAAATATACCTATCTATGAGAGACAAGTTCATGTGATATTAAGCACAAACTAGAAATAAACAGGCCAAGCATGTTATATTGATGAAAACAACAATGAAGGAAACTTACAACCGTAGATGCGAGTTCAGCAGCTTCATCAAATCCTCCTTGTCTAACCCTTGCTCAAAATACCTAAGATCAGAATGACAATATCTTTACTGATTATTCTCCACTTCACTGTGTGTTTTCTATGATATCATAGGTTTCAAGCTTCCAACCATTCCCCCTTTTCACCATAAGAAAGCCTGCTTATATAGGCTTAGAGAGGCCCAACCACTTGAGATATCTTTGGGGTAAGTTGAGGATTTTCCTCCTTCAGTTAGGGATCTTCCCTAAGATCATGGCTTGACCAAGGATTCGAATCCAACTACCTTCAAAGATTGAAGAGATCTTTCCCCCATTCTTCTCAACAAACCAACTGTTGCCCAGAATAGGTAGTGCTCCCCCAAAAGGGCAATCAGAGTGTTATAACACTCCCTAGTAATGTATAGGGGTCCGCCAACACTCTTGATAGTAGTAGAGCTCATCCAAAAGGGAAGATGCAGTGTTATAACACTCCTAGATAATATATAGGGTGGTGCCAGCACTCTTGAGAGAGGTATAGCGGAGCGCTCTCGTCTAAAAACTCAATTTTAATTGTTCTTTCATATGGAAAGAGGTTCATAAACCTAGTTAACCATTCCTCTTCTTCCAAATCAAATGTTTGAGCTGTTTCAAATGTCTTTCTGATGTCATTATAGGTACGACATAGGCATTATGGCAGAATTCGTTTCCTGACACTTGCGACACTTGTGAGCAAAATGTGACACTTGTGACACTTGTAAATACGACACTTGTGACACTATGAAAGTGAGTATTTTTTATGTGTAACAGATTTCCCCCCAAAGTATGAAGTTAGAAGATGAGAACTGATAGCTGAAATACTTTGCAGACTTTCAAGCAAGGGTATAGATGCAGAGAAACTGACAGAAGTTGCACACAAACATCCAACAAATATTATGACATGTTTCAAACCTAAAGCAGGCATACCTATGCTTGGGTGATAATGACTTGCAAGGTATGGCCGCCATAAAATACACTGCGGATCCATAATTGTATTGATAAAAGGTATAGCCACTGAGGATACAGTGTGGATCTATACTCCTATGACCTGAATTGATCGTAGCCACAAAGAATACATAGTGGATCTATGAGATGATAATACATAGCCATGACCAATTCAAAGTGGATCTATGTGATAGTATATGTGTCATTGTTCAATAGAAACTCCTTCGCAACCTGGGCAAAGTACATATAAGAGTGATGACTCAACCTAGGGTCTTCTTACCTATCCCGATGTAGTACGAATCTAACCATGTGAATAGATGTACTGATGTCGAACATGGAAGAAACCACTCGATTACCAATCAATGGTGTAAACCATTAATAAGCACGAGGGAAATCATCATTAATGTCAATGATTCCCAAGGTACTTCTAGTACATTCCAACAAATGTGAATGGATGAGTTGAAGTCGAACATCTATGGAATCATCCGATCATAGGTCAATGATGTAAACCCACTGTCGAATGTGAGAAGGCCTGCCATTGAGGCATGCAAGTCCCAAAGTACTAAGTGGTTTCTAAGTCTAGTCCTTGGATAATGTGTTGAAGTCGACAGGAATAGACTCGTCGAAGGAGGGCCTTGATGTATCCCCCATAAACAACACGAAATAGACATAGAGATGTAATTGGTAGATCAAATGAACATGGACTGACATGGGTATTGAGACAAGATATTTGTGATGGCTGACTCTCGAGGTGGATACTTCCCTTGAACACTGAGGCACAACAGAAGAAACATGACATGGACCAAAAAATGATGATGCAGTGGATACTGTGAATTTCGTCAGGTGACCCAAAGGAGTAAGAAAAAAATTAGAGGATTAGTTCAGTGGAGAGGTTCAGTGGATTAAGATGTGTGCAAAGACAAAGTGTCATGTCCAAGGGCGAGTCTAAGAATTACTTGGTAATGTTCTCAAAAACTACTTGGCTTGCTTCTTTCAATTTTCCCCCATCCAGATAGACGAGTACTCTTTTTAATTTAACGAGCTCGAGGAGGGTAATACATGCTCGATATAACTCACCTTCGGTAATTTCCTCTTCCTTTTTAACGAACTAGAAGAAGTAAGAGTTCGGTCCCATATGGGTCTGTCGATGTTTGTTTAATGAGTCCAAAGACAAAAAACTCAAAGGTTTTTTCATGATTATAGAGTCTGGAAAAACACTTAAAAGATAACTCTCTCGGTTCCTTTTTCATAAATTAGTCTGATGAGACCGAAAAAGAGATAAACTATTGCTCAAAAGACGTTTTCTTCAAATACTTTAACGAGTGTGAAGAGAACAAGGTCGCTCGACAATATTTTCATCTTTAGAGAGTCTAAAAAGAACTTAAAGATGACTCCAGTGTTGTCATTTTTCGTAATGTTAGTCTTGCGAGGCCAAAAAAGAGATAAATTATACCTCGAAAGATGCCCTTTCAAACATTTTAACGAGTGGGAAAGGAAGAAAGATCACTCGGAAATCTTTTCATGTTTAGAGAGTCTGAAAAGAGCTTAAAGGAGACTCCAGGGGGTTCTCCGAAAAAAAGATAAAAGTCTACCCGGATGCATTCTCATGTATTTACGAGCACGAGAAAGAACAAATACTAAGCTCGGTATGCCCCTAGCATGAAAGCTAGTGGCTTAACTCCAGAATGATCAACAAAGGCTGGAGACATGCCCTCCAAGCTTCAATTCATTCACCGATTTTGATTTTGTCACCAATTTCTCTGGTAGATGAGAAAAAGGAGAAGGGTGGATGAAAAGATGGTTCAAGAGAGATGAATGTTTCATTTTTTAACGAGCTTGACATAGGAAAAGAACTATGCTCATGACCTTTGTTTCATTTTTTAACGAGCTTGCCACAGAGAAGAGAAACTATGCTCGTGGTTTCTTCCTGATCATCGCTTCCGAGAGGATAACACTCTGGAAGGATACCATGTCAAGGGAAAAAACTCGGTCATGGCTTCCAAGAGATCTTCGTTGGATGGAAGATAATCACTTGGGAAGCAACACATGTCGAGGGTTGCTATAGGAGTAAGGAGATCAGGCTCCAATAACCCTACTGAAGAAATCACCATGTCTACTACCGGATCCAAATCATCGAAAGTTGAAAGCATGAGAGATGATAGAAAATCGACATCAGGAGAGGAGATAGACTGTATATCTGCCCGAATTTCTTCACGAGGGGGAAGAAAAGAGGATCGGTGATGGTTATTATCCCAAGGTAACTTGTCAATGTGAAGCATCCTTGGAATAGATTCATCCGAAGGAAAAGTTGGAGAAATGTAGTCGATCGTAGACGACAAGGAACTCAACCATGATTTCATCAAGGAAACGTCAGGAGCCAATAGATGTTGGTCATCTGACAAGGGAGAAGTAGATTGGATAGAAACGTATGACGTTTCGACTGGACTAAGTGGCACGGTGTCACCTAGTGCATCGAATTCCAATGGACAAGGTACAATCCAAGAGTCAGATGATTCCAAAGATTGATAAGCCATGGTCGAAATCATATCGTAAGTGGAAATATGATGTGTAGTCGGTGGAAGTGGTGTAGGGAAGGTACCCATGAGGCTAGAATATTTTAGTAAGACAACACCAATGCTTTCATATGTGATCTTGTGGTCTCCCAAGAAAGGAATATTGTTGGTAGCGAGAGCGCGAGCATTGGTCGTGCAGAAATCCAACTAATCAACAATGACAATTTTTCCCTGATGATGAAATTGGACACATCGAAAAACTGATGAGGCAACGACAATCATAGCATAAAACCAACTTCTTCCAAGTAACAAGTTGTAATCGAGGGGAGCATCGACCACCTCGACATCAACAGTAACATTTTTTCCACCCAATTGGATGGGCAGGGACTGTAAAAGCCCATGGGGATGAAAACCTCGCCCGTCAAAGGTGCATAACATCGTTGGGGATTTGTTGAGTGCTGGTGATTTTAAACCTTTCCAACATGCCAAAGACATGACACAAGTCGAGGCTCCCTCATCCAGAATAGTTTGGTGGATTTGTTGATTGTGAAAAACAACATCAACTTGGAAAGCAAGTTGGTGGGAGAGTCAAGATGCATAATTTTCCAGGTTAAACATGATATGGTTGTATGACTCTGGACCAACAGCACCAAGAGCGGCCAAGAGCATTCTACGTTGATTGGGGCAGTGCTGTAGAACTTCTAACGTAGACATAACACACGGTGCTTGAGCCAAATATTCAACAATGTTGTAGTTCTGGGCGACACGTAAACTAGGATTAAAGGTATATTTATGGATAGTGCTCTAAGGAGGGCGTAAGATAGAGTCAAACATGGGTTTTTCAATCTGAAGCGGTCCAGATGGAGGATTAACCGATGGAAGACTAACGAAGGATGATGATGGATCCGATAAATTACTGATACCGTTAGTGTCTTTTCCTTTGTTAGGGTTACCTGGTGTGTCGTATGTCTTATAACGAGTGGTCAAATTGATCCCATTAAACATATAAACATGTGCACTCGATGAGGCCTCATCATGAGGATGGCTAGAACTGCCCCCAGGAGAGGGGGTTTCAGCAACCATGGATTGCTATTGTGGAAAAGGCCGAGTAAGCACAGTGGGTTGTGACTTTCCTTGGAAAATGTTGGCCACTTCATTGTGAAGTGAACAGTCTTGAGTGTAGTGATTGTCACCACAAATGATACACAGGAATTTCAGATTCCGTTGTATTTTCTTTTCGGTAGTAGATGGTTGAGCTTGATTTTTCGTTTGTTCATTGTTATTTTTTGATTTATTCTTTGTCTTCTTCTTACCTCCGAATTGTTTTGAAGGGGAATATTGAACTTCATTCACCTCAGAGATCTGAGTTTGGGGGGAGGTAGAGGAGAGTGTGGTTGATTTGGAAAAAGATTGAGTTTTGATGGAACCGATAACACCATCCGCATGAGATGAGGATGATGGTTTAGATGGATCGGTATTAACTCGAGCAGCATTTGGAAGCAAATCATACAAAGTACCATATTGGGAATAAACCAAATCTAAATACTAAGCCCAAGCGATGGCTTGTTCCTCTGTGACCACGCCACCCATAGTGACATCGCGAGCGATCGGGGGTAACAATGATTTAGTAAACCATTCCGCCAATAGTATGTTAGGAATGACGGCCTTGATCATTCTTCGTCATCACCTCCACTCATGAATATGGTCAGAGATATGCATGGAGTTAGTTTGACGAAGGGAGGTCAAGAGTTCATTACTCATATTGTAGCGAATAGGAAGTTGAAAGTGTGTGAGGAAATACATGGCGAGGGAATTGAAATCATGAAAAGAAGCACCTGGTAGTTCGATATACCACTTTGTTGCCGAACCGGTAAGCATTCGCTGGAAAAGACACAAGCGTACAGAATCATCCATGAGGGAGTTTGATGAACACCACAAATATAAATTGATCACATGGTTGTTTGGATCTTCTCCGGGGTTTCCATCAAATTTCATAATATTAGAAGGAAGTTTGGCTGGAATGACTGGCCAAACCGGTGAATGAAAAATAGGATCATTAGTTAACCGAGACAAGTCTGGGAGATCCAAAGTCACAAGGAAAGGTAGTTGTCGGTTAATTTGCGGATGATACTGGTGCGGCATAGGAACACCAGTAGGACCATAAACTGGGTTCAGTGGATAGTTGTAACTAGTAGGTCCTCCTACATATGGTTGTTGCTGGCCAGGATAAACAGGATTCCATGATGGATGAGAAACATTGGCATAACCCGGTGGGTTCTGAACATTATAGGCCGGGTGATTTATTTTCTTGTGAGGAGGATAAACATTTTTCCCTTGAGAATGGTAAGGAGTATATCTTAGAGGCGGATACACATTGGACCCATGAGGAGGATAAGACTGTGGTCCCAAAGAACTCCAGGTGGTGTTTGGGATGTCGCCCGGATAATATTGTCCATAAGATGTTCCAGAAGGGACAGGATTGGATACTCCTCCTAGTGGGTTATTATACGAGTACCCCCCAACTTGGGGTTGAGTAAAAATGCCTCCTGAAGATACTCCCTAGGATTGTGAAGGGTTTCCAACAAACAAAGGTTGCCCCCCTGCCAGCGGTGGATTTACGACCGGGGTATCACTGGAAAATGGAGGTTTCCCTCTAGGAGGAGCATGAAAAGGGGGCTATCTCGCAGGAGGGGTAGGCCCACCATGAAAAGGTAGTCCTCTAGGAGGAAAAGGTTTGTTGGATGGTGGTTTCCCTCCAGACGGTTGTGTTTGGCCAGCAGGGGTCTGTGTTCTCGGATGAGCAGATGTCCTAGCAGGATCGTGTGGAACATGTGGAGTCGTAGAGTAAAATCTTGTAGAAACGGGGGTAGAGATTGAAGTTCTTTGGAGATGAGTAGAGATGATGAGTCCATCATTAGGATGGACTTGTGCTGGTGTAACAGTAGGGTTAATAACCTGATGAACTGGGTGATTCATGGTTTGACCAGATGGTTCTGTTTCACTAGGAGGGTCATGAGGATGAAAAGGTTTTCGAAAGGATTCGAAATGTTCATAGAGATCGTGTCCCAATGAAGTCCTCCATACAGAAAAAGCAGGTGTGGGATTGGTATTTACTATAGTGCTAGGACAAACAGGAGTCCTATACTCATCACCAAATATTGGTTCTATGGATCCCATAAATGTTTCGGTAAAGATCCTCTCCGGTAATCATGTGACCTCTTCGTCTATGACGTTCCCAAGGGAGTCTAAACAAACTAGAAGTGGTTCGAGAGCGGTTATCGAAATAGATGTAGTGGGATTTTCAACTGTAACCAAAGAATCTTCTGGGTTATCTAACAGAGGAGCAATAGCACTTCCAATGTCGGATTGATTTTCTACCTCTCTACGGTAGTTTTCTTCTGGAGGGTTAGGAGGTAAGGGTTGATAGCCTTCTGTTGTTGGGAAATAATACCTTACGGACTAGCAAGCTAGGGTTAGACTTGCATGCAGATCATGACCTTAAAGAAATCACTTTTAACCTACCACCCCAAAACTTAAAACCCTTTTTCACATACAAGCATGGAAAGGACCTACTAACATTTTTACTAATGTTTGGTGTAGATCCTCCATTGGGCTTTGTCCGCTTGCTTGCGTTGCTCCTTCCAAAGACAATCCTGCAATCAAGACAAAACACTACACATGCATGTTATTTTTCTACTCGAGGGTTAGAGATTAAGCATAAATCAAATAAATCATATATAACTCATGCATTGGGACGGGAAAAGTATTCTTTATTGTTTTCAAGATGAATCAACTTACAATCAATGTTGAGACCGGCCACCGTTCCTTGATCCTGATCCTGGGCTCCTCCTCTTCTTTGTCCTCCAACTGCTTTCCTTTAATTTTCCTTAAGCTTGAGGAAAGGCTAAAGGGTTGGGACCAATGGATTCAGCAATTGAGCATAGTTTCTTTGCTATCATTTTCCTCCTCCAAATAGTACCCCTACCCCTTATTTTATAGGATATAAGGAGCTAGGGTTTTGGACGAACTCTCGGACATGCATGGCTGGGAGTTTCAGTTAACTGACCCATATCTTTTTGTCCCATCTGCAACTTTCCTAATTTTGTGCTTTGTTAGGTAAACGCAGGTTGTAGTAGGCCTACCAGTGTTCCAACGCATGTAGTAGTAGGCCTGCCAGTGTTCCAACACGTGCAGTAGTGGGTTAGGGCGCGTGTTACTTAACTCAAAAGGATTTTCAAAGACGTTTCTCAGCAAATGTTTTGGAAATGAAGGGATATGAGTTGGCCTGATGCCAGGTAAGCATGTGTGGTGCAATTTAGGGTTATAACAGATGCCCCCTAATGTGTGAGGCCAGAAGAGCATCTGATGGCCGAAATACATTACCAATATCTTACCAATCTGTACTGATATGCTGAATGTGTGAGCCCAAGGATCAACAATCAGGAGGTGCCTTCTGCAAAATAACAAATGTCTCACCGAGGCGGGCATACCCATGCTCGGTATAAAAATAGAACCATGGCTACCAATCAAACACACTGTAGATCCATGTCAAATAATTATAAAGAGTAGCCGCGAATAATACACAGCGGAGCTACATCTCGAAACTAGAAAGATATACATGTAAAGTATCCATCTCTCAGAAGATAATTTGGCCTAATGGCTGTACTTCATAGCTCGAGAAACAACTTCAAAATCTTCTAAACTCGTGTAGGAGTTTAATATGAGTGTACAACTGCACTACCCAGAGGTCTTTGATGACTTGTCGGTTATGGACTTGACAATCTTGATGATCGGACTGAAGGCTTCAGTGATTTCGAACAAAGACTTGATTGGATGTTCAGGATGGTCAGGTATGCGGACAAGAGACATATTGCAGAGGAGCCAACTCAGGCTCAGTGACAAACTTCCCTTGGACAATAGCACGACAAGTGATAAGACTCAGGCAACATATTTGTTAATCATAAGTCTACGATGCAGGAGGCAACGCAAACTCTCCATATGTTTGGAAGAGTAACCAAACGGTGGAGGACACAACTCTATATAGCGAGCAAAGCTTCCTAAGGTCGTACTACATCCCATAGTCTGATGATCAAACAGATAGATGTGCTTTATCCAAGGGAGACTCATTATGCTTCCAGGAAAGAAAATACTTTTCCCATCCTCTTTTTGGTTTGATTTTTTTGTTCTTTTTGATGATTTTGAAAAAGAATAAAGGAATAGTTACGTTACAACGGAGGAACGAGTACAAAAAACATACAAGCTCGAGGCACAAGGACAAGATTGATGTTCTTGGAAATGATACTCGGGAAAGATCCTCCAGTGGCCAAAGGTGTTAAGACACAGAAGCAAACTATTACAAGGCTGATGGGTAAGGTATGCAAATGCGGTTGATAGAACAGACAATGGTAACGTCCTTCGATGTAAGTTTAATGAGCCCAGAGTAGGGAAGCTCAGTGGTTTTTCATATTTAGAGAGTCTGAAAAAGCATAAAAGGAAACTCCATTGGGGTACCTTTTTCGTTAATAGTCTAGTCGGTTCGAAAAAGGGGTAAACTAGCACCGATTAGACGTCAATTCAAAACCATTTTAACGGGTGTGACAAGGACAAGATCACTTGGCTATTTTTTCAATTTTAAGGAGTCTGAAAAAAGATTAACTATGGACTCCGTTAGGAATGTTCTTCTGGACCATTTTAACGAGTGTGAAAGAATAAGGTCACTCGACGATCTTTTCAATTTTAGGGAGTCTGAAAAGAGCTTAACTATGGACTCCGGGGGGGTTTCTTTTTCGTAAATTTAGTCCCTCGGGCCCGAAAAAGGAATAAAATATTACCTGAGGATACTCTTATAAAGAATGGAAATTCAATAGAGTATTCCTTTATTCATATAGTTGACCATCCGGACCGAAAAAGGGGTAAACTACCGCCGGACAGACGTGACTTCAAATTTCAGTTTAATGAGTGTGAAAGGTCACAAGATCGCTTGGCAATCTTTTCATGTTTAGAGGGTATGAAAAGGGCTTAAAATGAGCCCTGTTATGTTTTGGGAGTCCAGAGGGTAAGACAAAGAGTGGAAAAGACCCATGCGAATGAGGCTCAAACTCATATTCAGGAAAGACTATACAGACTCCCAAGCCTACAGTGTTGTTTGAAAATGGCATGGACACCATAATGCAACCAGGACATACCTAAGGTATCCATGTTTTGGTAAGCTCTACTACCAAGTCACGACACTTCTATAGCAGATATGATGGTTCTGTGTCACAACCGGATGGGATCGATCCTAGATCATAAGAACAAAAGGCAACGAGATGCAACAGTTGGGATGAAATCCTATCCTATATGCTCAAGTTGACTTTTGTTAAAAAATATATATATATATATATATATGGATCGTCAACATATTTTTTTTATTTGTCGAAACTCAATAAAAACTGTCCCAATACCTGATCAAATTCCTCCCATATAACTCCTGGATCACTCTAAATGGTGTTTGGTATAAAGAAACTAATAAAGGGGCCCAAAAAAGTGACAAAAATAGGCCAAAAAGTCTATAAATAGAAGCTGGCAGCTCATTATCACCATTACTGATTTGGAAATTGACTCTGGAGCCAAAAGACCCCCTTTGCCAAAGATCATGATTCTGAGAGCTATGGTGGATGAAACGGACTTCTGCTTGGACCAAGTAAGTACAAACTCCCTTGCCTAGCTATTCAATACTTCTTTTGTAGCATTTAGGTATGTTTTGGGGGTGGGCGTCGACCTTAAAAAGTTCGGCCCTAGGAAAATGTAACCTGTCCAGGGACAGCCTGCGAGTACCCTTGTGCAGAGCCAAGCCTGCCCGCGGGTACCTGCGACTGTCGCCTCGATAGGCCGCGGGTACCCCCCGCATGATGAAAAATCATAAATTTAAAAAGTTATTGACCCTCCTTTTCCTGGGTGATGTTGGCAGGATGTATGTTCAGTGGAGGGAAAGGGAGCATGAGGCCACCAATGAGTTAGTGGCTGCAGATCCGAATGTTATGGTCGTGCTGACGCAGTGCGGTTTGGTGAAGTTCTTTTTGTGTCTGTTTATGCACGCTCAACCAAGGTTACTGAACGCCCTGGTTGATTACTGACACCCTAATGCAGAGGCATTCATGCTAGAGGGGCAATCCTTGGTGCCCACCACCGAGGAAATTTACTTTTTGACTGGCCTCTTCAGGAGAGGGGAACCAGTCAACTTTCAAACTTTTCCTACAGAGCCGAGCAAAGTCTCGGAGCTGATAGAGGAGTATTGTGAGGCTGGGACTGATCAAAGAATTTCCTCGGTACCCGTTAGTAGGATCACCAGCCTCTCCCTCCAGACTATTTTATCGCTCATTGGGTGGATTACCGGCTCCGCAGTCGTGCATCAGGCTTCGCGCGCACAGATGAACTGTACGATCCAGTGCATGAACGCAATTTTTTTTTATTGGAGTACCACACTACTAGAGAGCATGAAGTGTCAGTTGATAGCTTGCAGACAGCAGACACATAGGAACTTCGGGTTTGGGACCATCATGTGTTCATTTTTCTTCGAGAGAGTTTCGTGTTTTAGTCCTCGACTGACAGTATGAGGACATTTGGCCACTTTCCCCACAATATGCCGGTGGGCAGCGTTACTGCTGCGACAGGGTGGTGGAAGGACCGTAGAGGCCTTCAACAATGACTGTTTTGCTTGGTTGTCACGGAAGATCCCGGCTATTGAGGACTACCCATATGCGGGCATCGACTTCTCCAGAGATCCAGCGATACCAGTGCCTCCTGATGAGGAGTGAGGGGAGATGGGTAAGTCTCCACCTGTAAAGTTTTTTTTTTTGTTTGCATATGGAATTTTTATGTCTTTTTGTTATATAAATCATGTTTTTGTATACCAGAGTTTTTGACGGGTGAACGTTTATTGCATGCAGATGTGGGACCCGTGAGACCTGTCAACTATGCATGCAACAGGCATCGCCCATGGCCAGAAGCCACAGTTTCCGCCGCTAGAGGAGCAGCAGTAGCAGGGAACCTCTTAGCAGAAGAGGTCAAGAGGGTCCTGAGGCGCATTGAGCGGAACTTTACTGTGCTCACTCGCACAGTTCCCATGGCAGAGATAGAGGACCTGCTGCCCTCCATGCAGAATCATATTGTGGGGGCACCTCAGACATGGGTTTGATTGTTTAGGCACTTAGCCCAGGCTGTACATGATTATAACAGGGCCCATAGGCACTGAGCAGACTTTAGACTTTTACATGCCGCGAGCACTGATGTATATATATTTTTTGAGGGCATAAGCCCAGTGAGTCGTTATTGTTCCCACTTGCGAGGCGCTTGCGTCCATCTATGTACTCTGATGATTTTATGATGTTTATATATGATTTTTATTTCTTTTTTGTGTCTTATGGATTATGTGTACAAAAATGTATTTACATGTGTATGTTCATGATCTTTTTAAATGTGAACAAGATGCCAATCTAAAATGTGATTAGCTAGAGTATCTGTGATTTGATTTAGACTCCTAGGAACATGAAAATATGTAATATAATCAAAGTTGTGTTCCAAGAGACGTACCCTAAGGAATCGTCGGTGTAAAGTCGGGTCATGAACCCGGTATATTCTGTTTAGCTGCGACACAACTAGTTGAGCATCTAGATAGACTCAGAGACGAGAGATACCAAATGACAAAGCGTCACGAAGAAACTCGATAACTACACTATACTTGGCAACATTATTCGTGGTATCACCTAAGCATATACCTCCGGAAGATAACAACTGACCCTGTGGTGTAAAGACTACCCATGTTGCGGAGGCAAGCCTCCACGTGTGTCGACTAGCACCGTATGCATACCCAATGAACACCTCAGACTCACTTGACATCTACCATATTGATGAAAGATAACATCAATGACATGTCCATAACACGTTTTAAAAGAAATGTAAAAGAGTAATAGTACAAAGACTATACATATGTTACAAAAATTTACCCACAATGACCGTTCTATGAGTAATACTTCTTGAGGTAGAGCCCATTTCTAGGCTCCGCCAAAGCATTCCCTTCAAAATCGACCAAACGATAAGCGCCCTTTTTTAAAACCTCCTTAATAATGAAGGGTCCAAACCACATGGGTTTAAACTTTCCTTCCCCTAGTGGGTCCTTGTCTTGGTCATAGACCAGGACAAGGTCTCCCTCAGAGAAAACTCGAGGATGAACTGACCTATCATATTGACACTTGACCTTATGTTTATGAGCCTCATTGGCCAGGGCCACATCGTGATGCTATTCATCAAGCTGCTCAAGATATACTAACCATTATTCAAGCGAAGAAGTGTCTGGCAATAACTGTACTGCCAATTTTAGAGATGGAATTTGACATTTGATGGGAAAGACTACCTCCAGCCCGTAAACGAGTTGGAAAGGTGAGAAACTGGTTGCAGTCTTAAGTGAGGTTTGGTAAGCCCATAATGCTGAGTATAACATCAAATGCCAATTTGACTTGGATGAGTTGATATTTCGTTGTAGAATCGTCTTAAGAGTTTTGTTTATAGCTTCCACCTGCCCATTGGCTTGGAGATAGTAAGGTGAGGAATGTTCTTGCCGTAACCCAAGCTTTGATGTTAACTTGGACATCATTTGGTTCTGAAAGTGACTGCCATGGTCAGTGACAATCTCTCTCAGGATGCCAAACTGTTCTATAATCTGGTTAAATAAGAAGAGAGTTGCAGTCTCTCCATCATCTTTAAATGTTGGCATAGCTTCGACCCACTTAGTGAAGTAGTCGACAGCTACGATGATATAGCGGTGCCCACTTGCTGACTAGGGATTGCATGTAGCGTAATCAATCCCCCATTTAGTGAAGGGACCAACTGTAATGACAGGAAACATGGGAGCTGGATGGGCCCTCATCTTCCGTGAGAAGATTTTGCACGGATGGCACTTCTTGACCGACTCGATACAATGTTTCATAAGTGTGGGCCAGAAGTAACCTGCTCGTAAAATATTTTGGGTTGTTTCCAACCCGGATAAGTGACCGCCACAAGCTCCTGTATGACAATCATTGAGCACTATGACAGCCTCCTCATGAGTGAGACATCGAAGCAAGATGTAGTCTACACCTCTCCAATACAACGTATCATTGACTATGAGATAGTTCTTAGCCTGATGGCGTATCCACCGACGCTCATCACGAGAAGTAGAGGTGGGGCAATTCAAAGTCTGGAGATAGATCAGTATATCTCCGTACCAGGGGTCTGAAGATTCAATCAAAAACATATCCCCTTGGATAGGCGATTCCTCAGGCACAACGTCACCTAACTCAACCGGAAGCTCCGAGATAAGTTCTGCGAAGACCAATGACTTTTTGGACTTGGCTGAAATGAACTCTATGTCAAATCCTTGGAGGATTACCATCCATCTACTAATTTTTCCACCAATAACTCGTCGTGTCAACATGTACTGGAATAGATTCACGACAACAATGACGGTGGTCTTGCGAAATAGAAGATAGTTACAGAACCGTTGAACAACATGAACTGCTGCCAACGCAAGTTTTTCGAGATGGGTATAATTAAGTTTTGGTCCTATGAGGCCTCGTCTCAGGTAATCGATCACGTATTCGAAAAATGAATTATCCTCTTGAACTAAAACCATGCCTATGGTTGACTCCGCGGCAGCCAGATATAATAAGAATTCCTTGTTATAATTAGGTCGTCGTAGCAGAGGTGCGGTAGTGAGGACATGTTTTAATGCGTCGAAAGAGCATTGAGCGGCTTCATCCCAGAAAAAGGGAACATCTTTCTTCAGTAAACGCATAAATCCCTTGGTGATTTCGGCATAGTTAGTGATGAAGCATCGTAAGAAGTTCGTCTTTCCTTGAAGACTTTGAAGTTGTAAGATTGTGCAAGGGGGGGGGCAACTGGATTATCACCTCCACCTTAAGAGGATCGACCATGATCCCTGTTGTTGATACGATGAAACCTAACAACCATCCTAACATGATGCAAAAGCTTAACTTGTTGGGATTCAAGAGAATCCTGAAGTAGTGACAGCGCTCGAAGATTAGTCGGAGGTGCATAGGATGATCCTTTCGCTTGCGAGAGCGTGATGCTAAATCATCTAGATAGGCCTCGACTATATGTTTGAGATCGTGAAACGCAAAAGACATGGCCCGCTGGAAAGTGGCTCCAGCATTCTTGAGACCAAATGGCATCTTACGATAGGCGAATGTACCCCACGAACAAATGAATGTCATTTTGTGTTGGTCCTCAGGTTTGATTTGGATTTGGTTATATCCTGAAAAACCATCCATGAATGAAAAGGCTTCACAACCGGTGCATTCATCAATGATCTGATCGATGAATGGGGTTGGATAATTATCTTTGGGACATGCCTTATTCAAATCATGGAAATCAATACATACACAAATCATGCCTTGTTTTTTATCGATCGACACAGGGTTTGACACCCACTGAGTCAAATGAATCGGGTAAATGAACCCTGCCTTGAGCAATTTCTCAACCTCACTCTTGATGGTTGTTGCTTTCCTTGGATTGACTGGACGAAGTTTTTGTCAAACAGGCTTAGCATCAGGATACGTTGTGATTTCATGTTCAACTATTTTTGGATCGATGCCTGGCATTTCCTCATAAGACCAAGCAAAAACGTCGCGGAATTCTTTGAAAAGATCCGTGTAAATCTGAATATCTTCAGGGGAGAAATCCACTCCGACGAAGACATTCTCCACGATGCCAGGGTTTTGGGAGATGTTGATAGGTATAGTGGCGGCGATAGTCTCCATATTTCCCTCAGCATAAATTTCTTGTGTAGCTAAGAGGTTAATGGGACATGGATGATCTCCCGTCATGGTGATAGTGAATTCTCCTGCCTTGATTCAGCTTAACTCTAGGAGGAAATATGATCTGTGATGAAGATCTTCCCAAGGTTTGTCCGGACTAGTCATTGCTTCGATTACTGCTTTGTCCGAAGGCAAGACTAAATCTAACGAATCGGTGTTGGCAAGAAAACCCTGAGCCCAGATAGGCTCTAGAGGTGGATCCAACTCTTGTGCGGGAGTCGGCTCAGGAGTGGATGAAGCTTGCTGGACTAAATAGTACGCTAATTCAGCGGCCGACAAGGGCATGGACATGCCGGAATGCCCTATCTCATCCATCGTAGATGATGGGGAAGGAAGAATCCATGGATCCTGAAAGTAAGTCGTGCAAAATGACGAAACATGAAAAATCTCAGCCTTGCGGTGATCCGATATAAACTTGACATTGTTATGAGGAGGTGGGTAATCGAAAGTACCCATCAAAGATGGGCACAAACCAACTCCTACGTTAATGACACCGGCTTGAGGATTATCAATCATGGGAACCGTGGATGCCCCCAAAGCTGGGTCAGGCCTAGAGAAAGACAATTGATCAATGGTCACTATCCGGCCTTCATGTGGAAATAACAAGACTCGAAAAACCATAGCGTCCACAGCTTGCATAGCATAAGTCCAACTACGACCTAAAAAGAGATTGTAGTCGAGGGGGGCATCGACTAAGTCTACTTTGACGCACACGGTCTTCCCTCCTAACTGCACAGGAAAAGAAGGAATGATGCCATGTGGTCGGAAAGAATGATCGTCGAACACAGTGAGGAGAGTAGGTGATGGAGACAACTCAGGTTGACCAATGGATTTCCAGCATGCTAACGACATAACGCAAGTCGAAGCGCCCTCGTCGACCACTGTGTGGAAGATAATCCATGTAAAAGTTTTCATGGGATGAGCCACTACTATCTGAAACGCGACGTGGTAAGGCAGACGAGGTTTCAAGTCAGTCGTATCTAACATGATGGTACCTGGGTTACAAGTCTCAGTAGAGCCTAAAGTAGTCAACAAGGCTTTCCTCTGAGCAGGGAAACTTTGGAGGACCTCCAAAGCGGACATAGCACAAGGGGTTTGGGATAAATCTTCCACCACAGAGTAATTCTGGACAGCCCTTGCGGTTGGATTGTGAGAAGCTTTCTTAAATGCACCCTTTGGAATGCATGTAATCATTTTTCTCAACATCTTCTCAATCTGTAGAGGAAGAGATGGGATCTCGGCTTCTTTACCCTTTTCAGAGGCGCTTGGTTTACTATAGTCATGTGCTCTAGTCGTTATTAAAGCATCACCCCTAACCATATATATGTTTGTGGAAGAGGAATTATTTGGGGGAGGGAAAGTTTCTTGGATGCCCCCTTCAGCACTTGTAGAGGCTTGAGTTAAATTTTTCCCATGCTAAAAGGGATTAGTCAACACGGCTTGTTATTGTTGTGTGACAAAATTTTGGGCCTCTGCAAGTCGAGGACACAGATGGGTTGGGTGGTCTTCCGCACACAAGTTGCACGGATACCTCACCTTCTATTTTTTGGTGGTGCCCTCGCCAGCATTATCAGTGGGTTTTTTCTCCCCCTTACCCTTCTTCTGTTGTTTTTTCTTCCCTTCAGGATGCTGGTTGGCCTTTGGGTTAGTTGTCTGCATAGAGTGTACTTCCAACGTTTGGGTAGGAGGAGCAGCCAAAGCAGTAGGTTGGCTGGCCGCTGAGTGTTGTATAGATAACTGTTGCAATTGCTTTGTCAATTGCTCAGCGGGCTTAGTTTGTGCTGAACCAACAATACCATCGGCATGTGGCCCAGCTCTCTGTCTAGTTTTATCCAGGATTGATCATGGAGCATCCGGCAGGATGTTGTATAATAAACTAGACTGAGAATAGATAAGCTCAAACTGTTGAGCCCTCATGATGGCATCTTCTTCGGAGAAAGCTCTTGAAGTCGCGATGTCTTTGGATAATTGTGGGACTAAAGACTTAAGGAACCACTCTAGCAGGAATGCTGGTGGGACTGGTACTTTGATTAGACTCTTTTGGCGTCTCCATTCTCGGATATGATCAGAGATATGGTCTATTGTTGTCTATTCGAAATTGGCTAGCAACTCTATGCTGACATCGTATCTCACAGGTAACTGGAAATGGTTAAGGAAGGCCATCGCCAGTTCGCCAAAAGAAGAGTATCGTGAGCGATCAAACTCTATGTACCATTTCACGACACTCCTGATAAGAGTGCGTTGAAACAATCGCAACTGGATGGAGTCATCTTTCAATGAGTTAGATGAACACCAAAGATGGAAAGTAGTCACGTGATCACCTGGATCTTCGTTAGGCTTGGCCTCGAACTTTGGGATGTCCGAAGGCAACTCCGTTGGCATAGGAGGCCAACGCGGATCGTGACAAATAGGATCATTTAACAACCTTGTCAAATCTAGCAAGTGTAACGTCGCCAGGAATGGTAATTTGGGTTGCTGCTGATAGCCTGGGAAAAAGGGTCCTAGAGTTTGACTGGAACCAGGTTGCCAGGAAAAGTTTGGTTGCTGGCTCGGATTCTGGTAGAAACCATGGTCCTGACCAGCATAAGAATTTTTCATCTGTGGAGACATCATTGGTTGATTCCCCATCAAGGACATAGGATGTTGGGCATTCATTGTGTTTGACGGACTTTGGGAAGGATTACCCCATGCTGGTCCTGATGGGAGAGGCATAGAAATCTGTCTGGGGTTCCATTGACTATGGAAAGAATTACCCCAGAACGACATTCCAGAGGAAGGAACGGATCCTTGTCCTGAGTTCCAAGGTCTTGGTATAGGTTCCCCTGGCACAGGAATAGTACCTTGTGCCGGAGTAGACTATCCAAAAATGGGAGTGCCCCCAGATGGAAAAGCAGTGGATGCAAATGTGTTGTTACTAAACGTCCCGTTCCAGACAAACGGTGATGAACCTACCGACAGAGTTTGCGTAGGTGTTCCTTGAATCCCGGCTCCAAATGAACTCGTGTGTGCAGGCTGCCCGGCGGACTGCTGATGTAGACCACCAAGCGAAGGGGACGAAGGAGAGATATGACCTCCAGCGTAAGGAAAAGAATTAAAAGGGACAGGAATGCCCCCAAGTTGACCTTGCAAAGGAGCGTTAGAGCTCCCTGCCCCCAGACCTAGAGTCTGTAAAGTGGAGTAAGTGAGTGTAGGACTGATACTCGAACTAGGCATACCGTATGAGAATGGAGGGCCTGTCGCACTAGGTGTCAATGGAGGTGTGGCCACCACGATAGATGGGGACGGTCCACTGTGCGACATAGTTGTGGCCGAGACCGTAGTGGCTCGAACCAACAATGGCAAGTTAGGAGATGCTTCTCCTGTGGTAGCAACGGTGATGGGAATAAAAGAATTCCCAGAGGAAGTAATAGCATTTTTTGCCATAGCTATGTGAGGCACTGACAGGCGTTCGTAAAATAGGATTGGTACACTGACCGATGGCCAAGTATCAATGGTTAGGGTTTCAACTGAGCCAAGATTGGCGGTTGATTCCTCTGGGAATTGTTTGGGCTCAATGGTTTGTAACTCGGTTGCTTCGAAAGACCCTTGTTGGTCTAGCTTCCGCCTCAATGGTGGTGGGGGTGGCTCCAGTATAACCGGCGGCAGGCCCAGAAGCCTTCGTGACTGGCGGAGCTCTGGATCCTCCACTGTGTGAGAATATCCATGACACACTAAGGTATTCTACACGTTCAAACAGTAACACACACTAAAAAAATTCCCCTAAGAGATAAATCATGCAAACACTAAACTAGTTGGAAGAACAGTTACAACAACCAACACTAGAGCAACTTACCGGTGCAAGTGCAACTCGAAAACGGAAGCACCCTCCAGGTATACTCTACAAAGCGTGGCCCGATGTCTATCCTAGGTACCACGATATACCCCGGCAGTCACCTGTGTATGTCCCTAAAAATATTGGCAACTAGTTTGCCAGCATGCGAACAGTCACCAGGCGGGTACAATCGATAGTCGGGTAGACCACAATGAGCAGGGTATCAAGCTTGAAACTTGTCAAGGGTATTGAGAGCAAATGGTCTAGAAGAAAATTGAGGACCTCGAACGGATTCGAGACCCATGAAGCCCCATGGCAAATGCAAACGATGGAATCCCTTAACAAATCCTCGATATGTGTTCTCCACTACGCTTGGTCCAGCTTTGGATGGGTTATCTCCGCTACCTTTCCTTATGTGACCTTGTGTTTAGCCCCTGTGTTAGAGGGGGGTCCCGGATAACTTTCACGTAACTGGACTTCTACACTCCCTATCACAGACTCCAATGTTTGAGTTTGAATGGTCTTGGAGAGTTTCCTCTCCAACCTAATCCAAGGCCCTAGTCCTGAACTAGTGTATGAACCCTACAAACAAACAAAAAGTCTAATAGATTTTAAATTAGCGTTTCTTTTATGGGATTTTTTACATCACAAGGTATGAAGGTGAAACTGATGATGTGTAAAGACTCAAAGAAAAATGAATAAGAAATGCTAGAAACAAAAACTTTTACAAAAATGCAAAAATCAACAACTTTTCAACAAGAAAGACTTCTTTTTCTTTTAAATTTTTCTAAGATTTCATGCAGCAAACATAAAGGAATTTCGCTCAATCTATGAGCTACTTATGCTCTAAATGCACTGCAAAAACTTATGAACAAAAATACTTCTTCCTAGCTATTGATGCAGCAACACAAACTTCAAACAAAGAAGCAAATGACAAAGAGATAAAAAAATATTATTTAAGTGATAAATGAAGCAACAAAGGGAAAATGCCAACAAGCACAAAACCAAGAGAACAAAATAAAATTCTGGCTTAAAGCGCAGATCACAAAGAACCAGAGCAAAGACACACAATGGCAATCAAGAAAGCACCGACTCTTACGCTTGTCTAAAAATCATAAAA
>JZKD02S1953831.1:243498-256325 GCA_000966675.3 Picea glauca
CTATCAACAATCAACTAAGAAAAAATAGGCTAAGGGTAAGAGGCCCTAACCTACTGACTGTGCAACCCTAGACTCAAACCCCTAAGAGGAACACTTCTCACCACAGGAGGGGATGACTGCCCCACCCTGATTGAAAAGAAACCACTCAAGCCCGCTACTGTCACTGAAACAGCACACATGCAAACGTGTGTTGAGCTATAACAGAGCACGGGTACCCACGAGATGCTATTGCACAGGCCACGTGTATGCATAAACTCCAAGACAAAACTAAACATAGGCAGCCCAGACCTGGAAGAGGCCTCTGGTATTGACAACCAGGGTCTCTTGAAGGCTTGGATGCTTCTTCTTTAATCAGAAAAGAAAATTTTTTTGCAAAGAATAACAAAACGCAATAAAGAAAACTGAGACAAGACTGTGAACCAACAAGACTCAGACAGGATCTAGAAAGCCCCCTGAGAATGTATAATTCTGACAGGGAAGAGGGGACTACTTCTCAAGCTCTCTGACTGTTGCACTCTACTGAAACCTCTATAGCTAGTGTTCACACGTGTGTTGTAGAAGGTTAGGGCATGGGTTACACACATGTAGGCCTTCTGCAGGTCACATGTACCTCTGTGTGTCCCGATAATGATCGTTAAGCCACAGTCAAGGAAAAAACTGTGATAAAGAACCAGGTTCCCTGCTAGCTCTGACCTAATAGAAAACAGACATGCAAAGAAACAGAAAATCTAATCCTTTAAACTACCCAAAAACCTCAACTAAATCTGGAACACCCTAAAGAGTAATTCCCCAGTATGGTCGCCAATTCTGTTGTTGGGAAATAATACCCTACGAACTAGCAAGATAGGGTTAGACTTGCATGCAGATCATGACCTTAAAGAAATCACTTTTAACCTACCACCCCAAAACTTAAAACCCTTTTTCACATACAAGCATGGAAAGGACCTACTAACCTTTTTACTGATGTTTGGTGTAGATCCTCCGTTGCGCTTTGTCCGCTTGCTTGCGCTGCTCCTTCCAAAGACAATCCTACAATCAAGACAAAACACTACACATGCATGCTATTTTTCTACTTGAGGGTTAGAGATTAAGAATAAATCGAATAAATCATATATAACTCATGCATTGGGACGGGAAAAGTATTCTTTATTGTTTTCAAGATGAATCAACTTACAATCAATGTTGAGACCGACCATCGTTCCTTGATCCTGGTCCTGGGATCCTCCTCTTCTTTTTCCTCCAACTGCTTTGCTTTAATTCTCTTTAATCTTGAGGAAAGGCTAAAGGGTTGGGACAAATGGATTCGGCAATTGGGCAGAGTTTCTTTGCTATCATTTTCCTCCTCCAAATAGTACCCCTACCCCTTCTTTTATAGGTTAGAAGGAGCTAGGGTTTTGGACGAACTCTTGTCCATGCATGGCTGGGAGTTTCAGTTAACTGACCCATAGCTTTTTTTCCCGTCGGCAACTTTCTTATTTTTGTGCTTTTTTAGGTAAACGCGGGCTATAGTAGGCCTGCCAGCATTCCAACGTGTGCAGTAGTAGGCCTGCCAACATTCCAATGCATGTAGTAGTGGGTTAGGGTGCGTGTTACTTAACTCAAAAGGATTTTCAAAGAGGTTTCTCAACAAATTTTTTGGCAAGGAAGGGATATGAGTTGGCCTGATGCCAGGTAAGCATGTGTGGTGAAATTTAGGGTTATAACACCTTCTGGAGGCAACCCTTGCATCCTACATGATCGGTGAATACCT
This sequence comes from Picea glauca, assembly GCA_000966675.3. Lineage (NCBI taxonomy): Eukaryota > Viridiplantae > Streptophyta > Pinopsida > Pinales > Pinaceae > Picea > Picea glauca. Next base: position 245,249 of record JZKD02S1953831.1, read on the forward strand.
TTATCATCTACAGGCTCAATCGTGGAGAATAACAAAACACGCTGAAAATCTAGGGCCAACTAACAAAAGAAACAACATACGCTAATAAAATATAGGAATCAACCAAGCAAACAAAACTTCTCTTGATGACCGTACTAGTTGGTGATGAAATCCAACGTCGTGTGATCAAGTTGAGAAGGGGCTAGGATATGGTGGAATAGTTACAATGGTGACCTGCTTAATGGACTTTCACCTTGGTGCAAGCTTCCACACAGTAATTGTGGATTTACCCTCCAAGGAGCCCAAGTGAGTTTGACCAATGTCTATTCTAGGTACAGTGAGACTTCCCTTCACTATCACCTTGTGTAAGTACCTAAAGATTATGGCAACTAAAGACACCAATTCACAGTGAGTCCCTAGGAAGGTACAGTCGACAATCTAATCCGAAACGTATGGGAAGGATAACAAGTCCGAAATCAACCCGAGAGGCTCCAACACATAATCGTGGGTATACCTTCAAGTGACCCCCAATATATGATCCGACCACTATAAACAGTTGAACCATGGAGGGATAATCTCTGTAATCTGCCTGAATGTGACCTCGTGCGTAACCCCTGTGTGAGAGGGGGATCCCAGAAAAACAATACGACAATTGGATTTGACTCTCCCTAGCTCAGGATGCTAATGTTTGTTTTGAAAAACTTTGGAGAGTTTTACTCATAGCCTAATCCAAAGTGCTAACCCTAGTCTACTATTGGTGGAAGATCCTAGGAACAAAAAATGTTCTAGATAATTTTTAATTAGCGTTCATTTTACAACTTTTCTTTACTCAAAGGGTGTACGAAAGTGAAAATGATGGAATGAGGACTCAATTCCCCAAAACAATGCATGAAAGATGATAAGCAATCATTTATTTTCAATGATTGCCTATTTAAGGGAAAGAGAAAGAGTCGTTTTTACTATCAAACACTAATATGAAATGTCCTCAATCAATTGGTTCGCAATCGAATCCAATGCAATGTTAAAACATTTTCAAAAATGCCTTCTAATATGAAAACCAATCACTAAGATGTATGTTTGTCATTTGTATGCGAATGATTATTAATTCAATGCAAAAAACTTCTCCTGCTAATTACCCTTTCAGATCAAGGAGATTCGGACAAGCATGATCAGATTTCGCACACATGACACACACCCTCTTGCTATGATTGAAACAAGAAGAAAAAAAAAAACAAAAGATAACAAAGCAAAACCAAACAATTCATACAAAAAAGAGATTTTTAAGAACAATGACCTCAAAGAACCAAATAAGATGATTCACAGATTGCTGGTGCCCTTCACCAGAGTTCCCGCTCAGTCGGATAGGAGAAAGGAAAGCAGTGGATTGATTTCAAGATCTCAACAACAGAAAAACTCAAAAATAAGGAAGAAGGCCACAAAATCTGAACATCAAGGTGCTTATTCCTCGGAAGGAAAGATGTCAAAGGTCAATGGGAAGAAGCATTGAATCACAAAAAATCTCAGCAAGTGAAAAAACAGGGTCTGGACCTTAGAAAATGCAATTTTGGAAGGTATTTTTCCAAAGGAGAGGCTGGCTCTCTGGTGTTAGGGACACTAGAGCATTATAAATCTCTTTCTAAGACTTCCAGGGAGTGTTGGTTCTAGGCTAACGTAGGCACAGGGGTGCCAGGCTTCAAAAACTCAAAAAATTGTCCAAAAACCCAAAATTTTTGTTAAACTTTTGTCAATCAAGATGCATGTGATGGACTAAGGATTCAATCAGCAAGTGAAATCAGACATACAAGGTGAACAAGGCCAAAAAGAACAAAGGGTAAAATAAGGTTTATGAGGAAAACCAAAACTGAAAGTTTTGATTTGATCCCCATTGGAGTCGCCAATTTCTATTGAAGGAAAATCTCCCTGTGGACAGGTAGATCTCCTCGTGAGAGATAGACTCTTAACTCTTAAGACGGAAGATGATTATCATGGTCACTAACTTCCTTTTAGATCTAGATAAATGAATGTGTGAGGAGGAAGGATAAAAGAAGTACCTTTTACCGGTGTTTGTCCTTGCACGGTCCGAGTTGAGCTCCAATCTTTCACTCCTCAAGAAGCCCTGTAGACTTACAAAAGTACAACCACTTACTACTCTACTGAGATTAGTTTGAAATAGACCTATCTATGAGAGACAAGCTCATGTGAGATTAAGCACAAACTAGAAAGAAACAGGCCAAGCATGTTATATTGATGAGAACAACAATGAAGGAAACTTACAACTGTAGATGCGAGTTCAACAGCTTCATCAAGTCCTCCTTGTCTAACCCTTTCTCAAAAGACCTACGATCAGAATGAAAATATCTTTACTTATTATTCTCCACTTCACTGTGTGTTTCCTATGAGATCATAGGTTTCATGCTTCCAACCATTCCCCCTTTTCACCATAAGAAAACCTGCTTATATAGGCTTGGAGAGGCCCAACCACTTGAGATATCTTTGGGGTAAGTTGATGATTTTCCTCCTTCAGTTAGGGATCTTCTCCAAGATCATGGCTTGAACAAGGATTTGAATTCAAATGCCTTCAAAGATTAAAGAGATCTTTCCCCCATTCTTCTCAACAAACCAATTGTTGCCCAGAATAGGTAGCGCTCCCCAAAAAGGGAAATCAGAGCATTATAACGCTCCCTAGTAATGTATAGGGGGGCGCCAACACTCCTGATAGTAGTAGCACTCCTCCAAAAGGGTAGATGCGGTGTTATAATTCTTCCAGATAGTCTATAGGGGGGCTCCAGCACTCTTGAGAGAGGTATAGGGGAGAGCTCTCCTCTAAAAACTTAATTCTAATGGTTCTTTCAAATGGAAAGAGGTTCATAAACCTAGTTAACCATTCCTCTTCTTCAAAATCAAATGTTTGAGGTGTTTCAAATGTATTTCTGATGTCATTATAGGTAAGACATAGGCATTATGGCAGAATTCTTTTCCTGACACTTGCGACACTTGTGAGCAAAATGTGACACTTGTAATGACGACACTTATGACACTATCAAAGTGAGTATTTTTTATGTGTAACACTCGTAATGTCCAAACCTTGTCTTAAAAGAGGTCTTAGGGACATCATCATCCTTGATTCGTAACTGGTGATACCCTGATCACAAACCAATCTTGGAGAACACCATCACACCCTTCATTTGATCAAACAAGACATCAATTATCGACAATGGATATTGATTCTTGATCATAGCCTTGTTTAGTTGACGGTAGTCAATGCAAAGCCTCCATGATCCATCCTTCTTTCATATGAAAATAACAGGTGCACCCCATGATGACACAGTAGGACGTATCAATCCTAGGTCCAGCAACTCCTTCAGTTGCATTTTCAACTCTTGTAACTCCGGAGTCGACATCCAATAAGGTTTTCTTACTATCGGTTCAATCCTCGGTTTTAGGTCTATGGTAAACTCCAACTCCCTCTCTGGCAGCATCCCAGGTAACTCCTCTGGAAATATGTCCGCAAACTACTTCACCACCGAAAGGTGTTCTATACCTTCCGCTACTCCCTTCTCGTTTAATGTAAGGATCGCATAAATCTTGCACCCCTTGCGCATTCTCTTCCGAAGTTGCAAGGAAGAGATAAACCTCGAGGAAACTCCCTGGTTCTATCCTACAATCACACGTCTTTGTCCCTCATCATTAACCAAGCTCAACCATTTTTTCTTACAGTTGAGTATCGCCTCATGCGATTCCAACCAATCCATACCAATCACAACATCATAAGATCCTAGGATCGTGATGTATAGGTTGACCCTTGTGAAAAACTCTCTTAGGTTAAGGATACAATCTGTAACCTTTCCCCCAACCTTTTGTTTGGCTCCTGAAGCCATATCTACGAAGCTAAACTCATCCTGTTCGATTTCCTTTACCTTAATCCTTTTTAGCGCTGCACTAGAAATGAAACTCTCAGTAGCACCGGTATCTATCAAAATACTAAGTGTCTGGTCAGCGACGGCACCTGTCGTCTCGAGCACAGTCGACTGGTGCTCTGCCTGGCAGTTATTCACCGGTGCATGAATCCGACGGGCCTTGCCCATATCTCCCACGGTAGTGGGTCCTGCTGATTCGAATGCTTGGGTCCTCTCCACAGGATAGTTGTGCTGGTACGGTGGCTCCGTACACGTCCAACACCCCTTATTTATCCCAAAAGTCCTGGTACCCGAAGTAGAAGATGACGGCCTACCGGCCTGGAACCTGGGTCTATTCTGCTGAACAGGCTTAAACTGTTTTTGTTGCGGGCAACGTTGTTGTTGATGCATTGGTCCCCGATAAGGTGTATGCTGCTGAGGCGACATTCGTTGGGGTGTAGTGAAAGTGGATCCCCTCTGGAAGCCACAATATCTCGGCGTATGTCTCACTGGTGTCTGGTGATGCTATGTTCCAGACGGAGCTTGCCCTACTGGTCTCATTGGATTCATGGTCTAACCCTCACTGATAAGCTCCTCCTCGGATATGAGGTCCTTCTGGACAACATAGTGCAAGGTCTGAGGCATCAAAATCCTAACCTTTGCATGCAGGCTGTCGTTAAGGCCAAATACAAAACTGTTGACCTTAAGTTTCTTTGTGTTAAGGTGCAGAGCATACCGGACTAGCTCCATAAAATGGACCTCGTACTCGGGTACCAGATGACCTCTCTGTAGTAAGGCATTGAACTCATTGAGCTGATGCTCAATGAATTCCTCTGAAAGGTACCTCTCTCGGAACCGTTCCTCGAACAGTTCCCATGACACATCTTCAATGGCCATATTCAGCTGTGGTAGGAGCATCTTCCACCATAGAATAGCGCTCCCCTTTAGTTGAAAGACTGCCATGTGTACCTTCATGTTAGAGGTATAATAATGAAGTGCGAAGCACATTGCCATGTTCTCCAACCATGCCTCGGTGGCTGCACCATCTGGGGCACCAAAGAACTCAGGAAATTTGACCTTCTCGAGTTCACGGTGAATGCTACCAGTACCGACCGGAGCGTGCGGTGGAACCTTAGCATGTGTCAGTGCTCTGGCCTCATCTCTGTCCAAATGGTTGATCAGTGCCTCGGACATGCGCTGAAAAGATCTCATCATCCCGACAACATCGCCAACTACGATCTGCTCCTGCCTGAGAACCTGCTCGCCTCCCTGGGGGTTCGAACCCTCAGGCATGGATGCTACTGGAGGCGTAGCGCCTCCTCCCCTAGCACCCCATCATCTACCTCCACAGTGTCCTCTAACCATGATTACCTGCAGACACACAATCAACTCGATTAGAAACAGTATAATCAAATCATGTCAATGAAAACCATAGCCATCCTAAGTCACGGGTTGAACCGGCTCTAATACCATATGTAACGAACCTCCTCGTTATGACGAAAACCTATTATAACAAGTGCAAAAAACAATTTTGTGTGTGCACGTGTGTATAAGGATAATAAATACATTCGACTCAAAGTCGCCATACGACAATGAACATGGCGCATGCAACTGAAACAACAACATAAGGATCTAAGACGAACATCAATCATCTGCAAGCAATGAATGACAATCAACCGACAATAAATAAGACTGACTACCCATCCGTCCTACCCTGCAATGGTTAGGATATCCAAGACACATAAGCAACACTCAAGCCCAGGTTCTCATCGATTTTAACCATTTAAGGTCTCGGGGTTGGCGACTATTCTGAGGAACATGGAGGTGTATACTTCCTGCCTGACACAAGCAGACCAAGCACATTACAAGTTTACAACCCAATACCACATTAATTAAAAAGGAACAACCGCACCCTTAATAGGAAACATAAGCAAACGACTTCGCCACTATCCCGATTACTTGTCAAGTCAAGGTAGTCATAAATGCAGTCTAAGTTATTCATCTAGCACGAGCCTACTTAGCACATCTAAATGCAATGATAAGGTGCTATCTACATTAGTTTTAAGGCCATTCCAATGCGCAACTTTAAATCATAACTCGTCATCAAGGTACCCTTCTAATTCAACATTCAAGGGACCTTATTGTGCAAGTCTGAACTTCGACTAGATCAACATTTAACAATTTAATCCGTCATTAATTATAATCATAAAAGCAATGAATAGTTACAAGTTATCATTAACGCAATAACTAACGTGTAATCTAAAATTATAAATCAATACATAACACAATGTTCTAAATCATGGAATGCAATCATTATAAAATTAATATTAACAGTATCTTAAAATGATGGCAATAATTAAGAGGATCTTAAGAAGTGTTTTTATCCCTTTAAATATCAATTGTTACAAAGGCCATTCACATTCAAATAGAATATACTGGAAATATCTAGTTTCTATGAAAAAGAAACAATAAAACGGATTCATGAATATCCCTAACCAACAGATAATAGAATCATATAACAAACCTTATTTTTCTTAAAACTTGTTATGAGAATAATATGCAAGATCCATCAATACATCTAACTCTAGATTACACCAAAGTAGTACGTTTATTATGATGATAAACCCTCCATACTCTAAGGCGACTCATAAAACACCCATTTAATTAAAAGCTAACTGGATTGTCTGATTTATGATTTAATCATTGATTCACCACCATTAGGCATCTAAAAGCAACCATCTTGAGATATAATGCTACCATTAATATAAATAAGGAAACAAAGGACGAAGCATGTAAAATCAATTAACCGGGCATTAAAGTAAGGCAATGACAAGGAATTTAAATAAAAGAGTAATAATAAGGCAATAATGGTGTTCACTGCCAGGTAACAACTAACTAAAGGAAAAGACGCAGGGCAGGTGCGAATCTCAAGAAAATGAGTTGAATCAATCTGGCCGCCAAATCTAAGGTCACTGCCAACCAAAAATAAGATCTGACCAAACAAAGGATTGTCACACCAGCGTGTTAAGGGCCTCATCCAATCCTTCACATCCATAAAAACAAATCCATGGCCGTAATACACAAGGCGGGTTCTCACTATTGACCTCACCTCAGTACCATGGTTGAATGAGTTAAAGGGACCTTCCTAGAATATTTTCAAGATTTAAATACGCTGGAAACTAGGTGGCAGAAGCTCCAACAGTTACAACACTGCTACTCCCTATAGGAAGGCGTTGTCCCTTAATACCTTTGCTGCCAAAAGGTCATGCACTTGCAGCCGTGAGGATGTAGGAGGGAAAATCCCTCGAATCAAGGCTATCAATGCTGCCAAGAAAACAGGACAGAACTAGTTGGCCTCCATGCACGGGGAGTGTGGTCAACATGACTATTCAACCCTCGACAAGATGAGTATGAGATTCACTGCTAAGAATAGATTTGATTGCTGCCAGGAAATAGAATGTTTTCTCGGGCCACTAGTGCAAACGCTTGCCAACAATAAAATTTTCAACTGCCATTACACAAATCGGCAATGCCAGGCATGGAAAACACAGACCAACTAAGGAATTTGGAGTATACCACTAACCACCCGCGGGTATTATCTCTCACAATTCTACACCATCGATTGCACAATGAAACCAAGCATTGATGAGTCGACGCACAGGGGAAAAAATGGGGTTTAAAATAAGGTAGAAGTCGGTGCTGGGTTAGCCATTTCACAGAGGCTCTCAGGTATGCCACAGAGGTTAAACAAAACGTTTTCGCTCCAAGAGTTAAACTGCAGTTAGAGAAGGAGGGCGTGATCGCCAGGTGGAAATTGGGCAGGGACGCAATCTAGTCCAACAACAAGGGCCTCTCTGCAAGAGCAATTCATAAAGGAAGTCAACGAAGTGCCAACAGGCCTGAATCATCAGTACACAAGCTAACACTCTGGTCTTGAGGTGGAAAATCGCCAGAGTGATTTATCCAAGGATGGAACAACTTCCTTAAGAGGAACGTGAACCAATGCCGGCAAGGAATACACCAATTTAAAAGAAATACGCAGAGGTCAACACAGTCATAAAATAAAACTTAGATTTAAAATTCCAAGGCTATGAGTGTTGTGTTAAAATTTTTACATCCTTCATATAATAAGACATTGGAATGATAAAATCTAGTCAATCAACATGAGCCTACGCAGATCAAAACTAAGCACCCTTTGTTTAGGGAGACCGATTGAAAAAAGGGGATGACGACAGTAAGCGAATGCCAGGGATAATGTTGTGATACCTCAATTAAGAATTTACCATCGGTTATCCTTCGTATTAGACAGTAAAATGCAGAGCGTAAATTCGCATAAATCAATACTGAAAAGATCAGCTCAGAAATTGCAGGCCAGAGGTTTAAAAAGAGAGGAGCAAGTTCGGCTTTAAGTAAATACATAAAAACAATCATTCAATCCATTTACACTTGAGGTTCCTATCCCAGCATAAGATATAATGCATCCTACTCTACTTAATAAAAGGACATACCTTTGTCTTCGGCCGCTTCGAATGACGTCCCACGCTCCGTGCAACTCCCGCTCATCGACCGTCGAGACCTCACCGGTACCTCCCAGCCAATGCTAGGGGTAATCTACTTCCCCCTTAGCCCCTCGAGCTGCAAAGGGGCCACACACTCTCCAGAGGGTACATCTAGCTCCCAACTAGCCTCGCAAGGCTGAGCTACCACTCCTCTCTGAGCTGGGAAATCCCAACTCCCACAAGTAAATCAGTCAATTCACTAATCCGACAGCGTAACGTTGCGCTAACAACCGATCCCCTTCTTTCTCTCTTTTATAGAGTTTTATAACTTCCATTATTTCCCTAAATCTCATTTAATTTAAGTTTTAAATAAAAATCTTCAAAAATTTCTCCTTCGTACAAGTGTCATTCATCCCCCACATTCCTCCAATAGTTATTTTCTTTAATTTATTTAATTGTCTTACTTCCCTCACCCACCTAGAGTTACTCCTAAATTTAATCCTAGGTGTCCCTAGATTCCCTTACAGGTTTTAAAAACTTTCCCTAAAATGAAGTTGCTAATTTAGTTCAATTTATAAGGTTCTTAATTGCAGATTCTTTACTAAGTTGACCTCCCGTTTTTTACCATAAGTTCCCCTCTTTCCCTTTTTATGTTACCTCCATTCCCTAGTTTCCTAAATTTTATAATTTCCCTCTTTCCCCTTTTTATTAGAGCTAAAAACGACAGCTGCAATTTAACCCATTTTTCCTTTTATTATCAATTCAACATCTTTTAAAACTATCAAAAGTTAAAAATAATCAATTTCTTCTTTATATTTTTTTTATCCATCGATTTTATTTAATTTCTTACTCCATTTTACCCCAAAAATTTATGAAGACCAAATTATTACGTAAGGGGTTTTTATTTTAATTATTATAATTTTATATAGATATTTTCTCAAGGGTAGACAAAATCTTACCCCTAGCGAAGTTTTTAGACTTAGGACTTAGATTCTGAACTGAGCGACATTTAATTAGGGGAGTTGTTTTAAAATTTCTTAAAGTGTTGATTGTCTTAGGGCCATCTAGGTTCATTCATTTATCATCATCAATGCGACATACCCTTCAGGATGCACTACGTGCTCCAAGGGTGTCACTCACCTCTTTTGTTTCTTTGCGCGACGTGCCCTTCAGGATGCACCACATGCTCCATGGGTGCCACTCGCCTCATTTGTTTATTTGTGTGATGTGCCCTTCAGGATGCACCACGTGCTCCAAGGGTGTCACTCGCCTCTTGACTGATTGGTAGACATCAATAACCCATGGAGTCAACACTCCGCCAGGTGAACTTGTGGGAGACTAAGGGATTCTAAGGAATAAGGCCCCTACCTTATTGCACGCCCCTTAGAATCATCATGAGCGACTATCACAGTCTGCCCTCATGGCATCGTGGGTCCTCTCAAACTAGGTAATCGTTAACCTACAGTTCGAGCCATGGCGGGAGTGCTAGTAGGTTGTGGCAGGGTTGTTGTTTACACCTCTCCCTCAACCTCTTTGGTAGTCATGTGTGTCGCCCCTTTACTCCATATGTGATTCTAGTCGAGAAGCTATCGTCAGCCTACATCATCAACAATCATGTCAGAACTTGTCCACATCATATCATCTAATCAAATGTATTAATATCACAGTAAATAAATCAAACCCCAATAGCACACTCCCTGACTCAATCCGGAGTCCAAGGGGTTCCATCGATGCCTTTGCATCCTCAAGGTCCAAAACCCTGCACACTCAGTAAAATTGAGTCAATAGCACATGTATATGTCAATGTAGTAAAACAACATGTCATCTACCCATGACGCATCATAAACAAATACAATGTTTTAATATCATAATAATTCGGATCACTTGCGAGCAAGTGTCCTCAAAGAATAGGTTTGCTCAGTGCGCCAGTGCGGGATGTTAGATATGTAACCGACAAAATCATTAGTAACTAGAAAAAATTAAAATATAATCTACTTAAATCTACTAATCTGCTAAAAAAATAGATTTTTTTTTTCATTAGTAACTAGAATCTGTTAAAATTATTCTGCCAAAATTATTTGATGATATGTCAATAGAATCATATTTTTAACAGTCCACAGTGAACATAAAATGAAACATTTAAATTAAGAAAATTATTTAAGAGTTTGGTGTTTAATTTAATACATTGTAAAAATGAGAATATATACACAACATTAGTTCATTACTAGTTAACTTTGCCACTTTTTGACAATCAAATCATTTTTTTGACAGTACATAGTGAACATAATATGAAACATTTAAATTAATACATAGCAGAAAAGTATTTAAGAGTTTGATGCTTAATTTAAAATGCATTGTAAAAAGGAGAATACACAAAACATTAGTTCATTACTATTCAACTTTGCCACTTTTTGACATAGAATCATATTTTTGACAGTACATAGTGAACATAAAATGAAACATTTAAATTAATACATAGCAGAAAAGTATTTAAGAGTTTGATGCTTAATTTAAAATGCATTGTAAAAAGGAGAATATACAAAACATTAGTTCATTATTAGTTAACTTTGTCACTTTTTGACAATAGAATTATATTTTCGACAGTACACAGTGAACATAAAATGAAACATTTAAATTAATACATAGCAAAAAAAAATTTAAATTTTGATGCTTAATTTAATGCATTGTAAAAAGGAGAATATA
>JZKD02S1953831.1:276992-291141 GCA_000966675.3 Picea glauca
GAGAGTTTGTATTGGATACATTAGTTTGTATTTTACTTCCCTAAGTTGCACTTATGGGGGGGTGTTGATGTATAAGTTTACTTAGGATAGGTAGGCCATGTCATACTTTCTTTGGCTGTTTCTAGATAATCACCATGTGCTTCTTTGACTTATCCCAACCACCTACTTGTCTCATTACTTCATGAGAGAGTTATCCATCTACCTTCCATCTACTTTCATCTACTTTCTTCAATGCTGTCTCCTCTCAGCCTATTATAAATAGAGGAGCTCTTCAATGTAATCAGCAAGCAGATCTAATAGATCATTCTCTTGTGTAGAAGGTTGTTGGTTTTGCAGTGATTTCCTTGTGCCTGTGATATTGTGTTTTTCTCAATATCTACACCCAACACATCCATTATTAGTCCCTGCCTTTGGCTAGGGACTATAGAAACCGATTTTCGTTGACCGGGTATTACCTGATCCATTTCGCCGCATTAATACGTGCGTTTTGGAGATAGGATATGTGACCTTTTACATTGTTTTGCAATATCTTTTATTATTATTATTTTTTTTTAATTAAAATCCCTCTTATCAATTTAAGAGAAAGATATTCTCAATTTTTTATTCACCAACAACATATCGATGTGACTAAATATTTATGGTGGAGGGAACACTATTTATCTATTTGTGAGACTTTAAAAATTGTTTTAAAAAGGAATAAAATAAAATTACATGATTTGTCAATTGATCGGCTTTGATCACTGTTGCAGTCCAAGGGACATCTCTACCACCACCATCAATATGCACATCACTGCAGTCCAAGGCTCTGACACTGACATCTCAGTCGCACTTCCACTTAGTATGCATCAAGCAACACGCAGCACACATCTTATTGCCACCCCCAGAGATACTTGTCATGCAATCTAACACTAGAAGCTCCTAGACATCAAATGCATCAAATGAGAAAAGGTTGTGCATTCTAAAAGAAGCCAAATGAAAAATCACCTACATGAATTTGTTGGTTATTAGAAAGGGAACGAGCAAACAGTAAACTGTTGAACGTGTCGACATGGACCATTCTTCAGAGGATTACTTCTAACAATATGCCTTCATAAATGATGGAGAGAACTTGGATCTAGAGGCATTCAGCCTTCATCCAGAGTAGTTATCCGGATTACTACTTCAAAATCACCAACAACTACTGTAAACAACGATCGTATGGCAGAGTTCAAGGAGAAATTCAAATGAATCTGTAAGTGAAATTCATAATCTACTCTATAACAAGTTTTTCCCTGTCAATACTAAAATAAGTTTTTCAATTTCTAGTTCCAATCTCTACAATTTGGATCATGCCTCTACCTTATACCAAACATGTTGAGCTTGCCAAAATCACAACAATAACATGCTTCTCATATGTTTCTTCATCTAAGGTAGTGCTGTGTGGGGTATGGGGGGTTTGTGAGCTGTGGGGCGCGTATGTTATTGAGGGGTCGGGGGGGCATCCCAACAGAAAGAGGTGGTGGGCTATTGGCTGGAGAAAACATTTCATATTGAAAAAAATGATTGGTAGCAGAGTGGCATGGTTCCCATCCCTAAAGAAAACATGTTCAGCTTTATTCACCTACACACCTGCAGTTGAGAGGTTCAGAGCATGCACTTATATAACCTTTGGTGACATATATAAGAAGCTCCATATATAGTTTGGGAATACAGGCCAGCTCCACCAGTTTCATACATTTCCAAAATATGATTTGGTATGGAAGCAATAAAAGAAAACATTTCTAGCATGACAGAGACTTGTTCCTGACAGGATTCATGATGTTTCAGACCTGTAGCATCAACAATAACATCACAAATGTTATCCCTTAATCGAATATTATCAGATTTATTGGGGCAACTCCTGTAATGTTGTTATTGGATTTATTGGGGATGGAATATTATAATTAAGTATTATTTTAATCCATTTTAATGTTTACATAATATCAATGTGTTTTGTAAATCATAAATTAATTTTTTCAAACTAGATTGGTATAAGACTTATGGATTTTGGTTTGGGTAAATTAAAAAATTTTAACATTGAAAAATTTCCTTGCACATCTTAAATTCCTAACCATGGTAGTGAATTGGCATAAGAAAATTGATCCAATTGACGATGACGAGCAGCAATATAGGAACACAGGGGATGGAGGAGCTTCCTTCATCATCCTAGAAGCAGAGAGCGAGGGAATGCATGGTATCGCAGAGTTGAAAGAGCCTCTGATTATTTTCCAGAACGAGCTCTAATATCTGGATGTCGAGCCCCTTTCTCACAATCAGTCGAGTGGACTCCCAGTTTGCCCAGTCACGTGAATGGTGCAGTGATTGTATGAAGTCTAATCACATTATTTATAATATTTGTCTTGGAATGAGGCACATTATTTAGAATATTTGTCTTGGACTGTGGTGATTGACAAAATTTGTCTGAACTGTAAGTGTAATCAGACTACATAAAATATTTCTCACGCAGTTGTTGGAATCGACAATTTACAAAATTAATTTTTTTAATGATTTTGAATTTAAATTTTGATCATATGAGTGGTTATCGAACTAGCCTTAGTCTATATAAATTTTGAATTTTAAAGTATTTTTTATGAACTTTATGACCATAAAAATATTAATTAACCAACTTATTCCTTATTTGTGTTTTCCTTCCCTGTTTATGACAAGAAAGAAAGTATTTATACATACTTCCTTCCAAAATTTGTTATATTGTACATCACACCTGATATTTTACACAAAGAATTTGTTGTCTTGCGCTGGTGGATTTTTTAGTCGCAGGGGATTTGGGTGGATTTTTTAGTCGCCGGGAACTGTTCACATGTGAGTTGAGCACAAAAAAGGAAATAATTCCATTCTCATCATATCATTATTTCAAGTGAAATAATTCGAAATGGAGGAAGAGTCAAGAACACTAATACTGACCAATGGCTATTGATAAAGACTGTGGAGTGTTATTATTAGTATTAGTATTCATAGTATATTTATCTAATTTTATTAAATCTTTTTATTATTCAATAAGGCAGGGACGATCTCCTTTGTAACTATTTCCCTTGTTGTTATTATTATTATTGATTCACCTGCCTTCCATGTTTGATTCATGCACTGTTTTGTGGAGGGGTCGTAGGGCTATTGGGAGAAAAAGAAGAAGATGATGAGGAGGGGCCATGGCAGATTTATCAAGGATGCAATGAACACAAATCATATGCCATGTGTCCTCAGGTATATAAATACCTATTATTATATATAATTATTAATATGTTTATAGTTGTAAAATCTCACACATATGCATAAACACTTTGACTTATTGGCCTTCTGCCCCATCATCCTGATAGAATTATCCTTTGTCACCCATTTTATTTAAAGCTATGAAAATTAATATAGAAATCAAATGTGATTGTCATGATTTTTTCCAAATTGTAGGTTACAAGTTCAATACGAGGGCATGAGGATAACAAACCATAAAGTGATTTATGAGATCCAGGCCCAAGAAGAAAATAAAAATAAATATGAAATGAAAGAAAATAAAAATAAATATGAAATGAAAACTAATAAGGAAAGAAATGGGAAAAATTGGGGTATGTAACAATGTCTCCTCTCATTATTTTATGTTTTACATGCAATCTCCATAATGATACACATATATTTTTTTTCACTTTTAGTAGAGTGATATTCTCCACGATGTTTCTGTCAATGACAATCAAGTTGGAAAACATATTATTTACCACTCTTGTTGTGTTGATGAAACACACGATAGATAATTGTGTGCCCTTTGCTTATGGATAAATTTACATTGCCTATGGATGAATTTGAAGCATATTTCACCTTCATCAGGTATCTCAAAAGCACATTTGCAATCACTATTGAGATGCTTCCTATATACAATCTTCCTCTTTCCCATTGTAATATAAAGGGAGGGTTCCTATTATTAGAGAGGAGTCAAGTGGTGAGTCTGAGATGGACCAGATTGGAGTGGCTTCCGGAAAATGTTTTCCCCGATCAAGGAGATTGGGATGCAAAATTTCACCTATAAAAACTAGGAGTGCTCGCAAGAAAGTTGTGACTTTACTTGAAAGTTGTGATAAGTTTCTCCATTATTTCTAATATTGGGGCGCTTAGAGGCATGAAATCCATAGCAAGGGCAAAGCCATGATATTTCTCTCCCTTAATATCAGAGGGGTAGGGGGACCCCTGAAAACTGCCTCCTTTTATAGACTTCTTAACAAAACACATACATATATTATTTTTGTGCAAGAAACCTTGGTGGACAAATTGAGGGCCAAATATTTCCTAACTTCTTTAAGACCCGATTGGTATACGTGTGCAGTGATTTCAGTTGGAAAGTTTGGGGGCTTGTTGGTTTCTTGGGACCCATCCAAATTTGATCTTACATCTTACATTTGTTGTGGTGGTTTACTCTTGACAGGTACAATATTAGAGTTAAAGCAACAAATATCCCTTCTAAATGTCTATGGGCCTTGTACTGATAGAATGGATTTATGGGAAAAAGTGTTGGATAGGGGGTTACTTTCTCTTAAAATTATGATAGTTGTTGTGGATTTTAATTTTACTTTGAGCGAAGGAGAGATCTCGGGGGTTTCTTCTCAGTCGGATCAGCTGGAAGGTTTTTTCAAAGAACATTTCCTCGACAGTGGACTGGTGGATATCTTAACTAATGTTGTAGTGCCTTCCTGGAGAAACGAGATATTGGGAATAGATAGTATTATGAACAGACTGGGCAGGTTTTTTTTTGTGACTGATTTCTTGAGAACAATTGGCAGATATCGATCACGATTAGCCTACCCATATATATCATATCATGCACTTGTAATGTTGCAACTCGATGGTAACTAGCACTCTAAAGCTTATCCATTCAAGTTAAACCCAATGTGGTTGAGAGAAGATGCTTTATCATGCACAATTCATGCAGTCTGGAAGGATCAAATATTTTTACAAGAGAATGGGATACAAAGGAGGCTAGTTTGGAAATTAAATTTTTTGAAGAAACAAGTTAAGATATAGGCGTTACATCGTAGATCCTAGTCAATTTTGAAACTTGAAAAGTTGGAAGAGGATCTGTAGGGATTATATCAGGAGAGCTCCACTGGTTTGAGGAGTCAGTATGTCGAAGGACAAATCAAAACTTTAGAAACAGAGAGAAACAACCTCCTTTTGGTGGAAGAGGAAAGGTGGAAACAACGTAGTCGAGCAACTTAGATAAAGAGCGA
Organism: Picea glauca; assembly: GCA_000966675.3. Taxonomy (NCBI): domain Eukaryota; kingdom Viridiplantae; phylum Streptophyta; class Pinopsida; order Pinales; family Pinaceae; genus Picea; species Picea glauca. The sequence continues at coordinate 282,236 of JZKD02S1953831.1, forward strand.
CGATCAAAATACTAAATTCTTTCATCATTTTTTCAGCTATAGGAGAAATAGAAAATAGATCTGGGAAATACAAGATGAGTGTTGACATGACCACTCTGGACAAGAGGCTATAAAAGATGCAGTAGTTAATTATTTCAAAGGAATTGATGAGGATTTGGGTCCTCACAATGTTGACCAGGTACATTTATTTAGACTTTTCCCTCATATAGTAACTCAGGAGGCCTTGTTACTTCTAGAAATACCATGCTCGAAGGAGGAATTATGGAAGGTTCTTAAAGACTTTGTAAAGGATAAAATTCCAGGACCAGATGGTTGGACTTTTGAGTTCTTCCTACATTTTTTTGAGTTGGTAGGGGAAGAGTTACTCGAGGTGGTCGAGGACTCTAGGAGAAGGGGAGAGGTGATTAATGATTTAAACTAAACTCTCCTGGTTCTAATACCAAAAGGTAATAAGCCAACGAACTTTGGTGATTATAGACTTATAGCACTTTGTAACCTTTTTTATAAAATTATCGCAAAGATATTAGCGAATAGGATAAAACTTATTCTCTCTCGATCCTTTTCGGGAGAACAATTTGTTTTTTTGGAGGGGAGAAAAATACTGGATGCCATAGGGACAGCTCAGGAATTCTTACACAATATTAAGAAGAAAAATTTAAAGGCATTAATTTTGAAAATCAACTTAAAGAAGGCATATGACTGTATCAATTGGGATTTCTTAAGATTGATCTTAATTCAATCGGGCTTTGGATCGATGGTTACCAACTGGCTAATGAGTTGTGTAATAAGTGTTACTTATGCAATCTTGATAAATAGTGAGCCTTCTTCATTTTTCCAGCAAGGCAGAGGCCTAAGACAAAGGTGCCCACCATCACCCTTGTTATTTATTCTTGTGATGGAAGGACTCAATATTTTTCTTCAAAAATGACAGGAAGAAGGGAAACTTTCAGGAGTGAAGGTTTCTAGAATTGTTAAAATCCTACATTTGTTTTTTTGTTGATAATGTGCTAATTATGTAGACATCCTCACTTCAGGAATGTCAGGAGATCACATGCCTACTAATTGTCTTCGTCAGAGTTTCGGGCTTAGAAATTAATTTAACCAAAAGTACCTTTCGTTACTATGTCTTTCAAGGGGACCTTTTAGAGTAATTCAAGGAGATATTCCCTTAAAATTTTATGGATCCCAATTATGGTTTTTGATATTTGGGCTACTATATTAAACCTTCGATCTATAAAACAGATGACTCGAGGTGGCTTATTACCAAGTTCAGGAGGAGGATTGATCATTGGTCCAACAGGTGGCTTACTCTTGGAGGGTGTTTCGTCCTAATAAAAGCGGTATTGGAATGTCAATCAGTCTATTGGATGACTATGGAAGCGATTCCAAATTCTGTTCTAAATAAGAGCCGCCAATTAATCTTCTCTTTTTTATGGTTTGGATGCAGTGAAAAAAATTGATTTCATCTCTGTAGGTGGGAGGTTATAGAAAAAACAAAGAAGTTTGGTGGTTGGGGTCTGAGGAATTTATTTATTTTTAATAAAGCTTTGGTGGAGAACACTATGTGGAGAGTATTGACGAAGGAAGGCATATGGCATACAATCATAAAATATAAATATATACCTTATGTCTCATTTTCTACCTAGTTTAGAACGGCCTCTACAAAAATGTCTGTTGCTTCATAGACCTAGAAAAATATCCTAAAAGCCTTACCGATCATCACCCATTGGTTGATTTGGATCCTGGGCTCCAGTCAGGTGATTTTAATATGCAGGGACTTGATCCTTGGTTTGGGAATTTCTTCTCTCCTTTCGCTTGAGCTCTTAAGGTCCTTAAATCAAAGAAAACTATCCTTTCTCTATCATGCTAGAGGTGGCTCCTGAACAGATTCTTTTGATTCATATTGGAATGATAGTGGAGAGGTAGCACTCTCGGGAGAATTAACAATAGAATGGGACTGTTACTGTAGTTCATTATCTGGATCTAGTTTCCAACTTCAGGACAGAGAGGATGAGATTAAATGGACTGGTGGAGATAAGTCTAGTATACTTACTATAAAAAATGTTTATAGAGCCTTAGCTTCAATCAGCTGGCAACAATCCATAGACAGATGGAGGAAGGCCTTATGGAACTGGAATATACCTCTAAAAATCAAACTCTTTACATGGCTATCATTGGAAAATAAGATACTTACATGGGATAATTTATCTGCCAAGTGTTGGGAAGGGCCTAGTTATTGTATCTTATGCACCAAAGGACCTAAGACTGTTATCCATTTAATGATCCACTGTCAATTTACAAAGCAAGTTTGGCTATTTATTTTAGGAGTTTTAAAGATAAGATTTTATTGGGATGGAATTTCTATAAAGGATTGTTATGATAATTGGTTTTCATAGGCCCCTGAGTTTGCTACCCTTCCAACTCTACTTAGTTGGCATATTTGGATGGAAGGCAACAAGGCTATTTTTTAAAATGGGATCCCTTCCATAACTTCAATGGTTTATAAGATATTGGGGTTTTTTAATAGACTTTCAACAACCTCTACTTTACATACTAATCACATTTTTCATGCTCCTATCCTGGAGGGGGAAACATTGAGTTGGTTCGTTGGAGCTTCTTCGAGAAATGGACTCTAAAGTGGAGCAGGGGGGTTGTTAAATATCAGTGATAATACTTTTTATAAAGGGACATTCAATAGTGGACCTGGTACCAACAATAGGACATAGTTAATTGGAGTTTGGGAAACTCTTTTGCTGGATACTAGATTTCATATCATAGCACTGCAGGTAATCAAAGATTCTAAAATAGTTATAGATGAGTGCAAAGGCAAAGGAAGAATTCAGGTTATTTATTTAGACTATTGGAAGTATAAAATCAGAGAGCTAAACACACTATTTAGAGCTATCAATTTTTCCCATACCTACAGAGAATTTGTGACGTCCCCATCGTTATGACCACAAAGTAACATAACACAGGTAAATATTTTTGTTTTCGTTAGGAACTATCATCACAGTTAATAAAAACATCATTGATGCATCATCCATTATATTAATGAAATAATAATAACATAATATCAATCATTAACGACATAAAGTCGACACATTATTGCCATGAATAATGATATACATATCTACACATTAACACAACAAACAACAACCCATAACCATTGCATTCTTCATTTAATAATGACGCATCACAACACGAATCATAAATCGCTCAATTCATTTCATAAGGAGAATCATCTGATAACATCAAGATAACATGAGATAACCTAAAGCTACTTAAGGATCATAAAAACAATCATATCAATGACATAATTTACTACCCAACCAACCTACCCTGCAAGGTTAGGACCTCCAGGACACATAAACAACGCTCAAGACCAGGTTCCAATTGATTTTAACCATTTAAGGTCTCAAGGTTGTCGACTATTCTGAGGAGCAAGGAGGTGTCTACATCCCACTAACAAAATCAATCCTTGCAACTAGCTAAATCAACAAAGTCCACGATCATCGGTCTCATCAATACATCAATTCTAAACTTCAACTATTCAAGGCACAAGGGTAATCAATCACATAACACATAATAGACCATATTATATCCAAGGTGCAATCATTTGTCAGTTATTTTTGAGGCACAAGGCCTAATCACAAGTGCAATCATCCATCATAATAATTTTTCATTACGCGCTAGAATACTAATATCTAAGACCATCATTTATTACCTAAAATCCCTTTGCGCAAGAAGTCTGAAATCTTTAACTATCATTTATGACATAAAATCCATTGCGCAAAAAAGCGAAAATCCAAAAACCATCATTTACATATCAATGACTAAAGGCGCAAGAAACATCAATTATAATCAGCCATACTTTTATAACCTGACCATGCCTAAGTGTAAAATGAGCTTTAAAGAAATAGTCTTGAGGTCTCTTTTAAGGGACTAAACTTACATGAAGCAATATATAATTAAATATAAGGTAAGCCATTGACATTTAACACGTAACACATTGTTATAGTAAAAATTAATTTAATCCATTTCAACAACCCTCAAAATATTTGCAAGGACAAGGGAATAAAATCATTTCATGTAAATGCTATACGAATAGGAGTAGAAGGTATAAACAACTTTATTTCTAGAAGCGCGCGAGACTAAACATCGAAGGTCCGCGTCTCTAGCCTGCGCATCAATGGAGGAAAAGCGCCAGAAGAGGAAATTAAGTTGGGTAAGAGCTGGTAAGGCGTTGGGTAATGGTATGCAGCGATAAAAGGGTCGGGATGAAGGTAAGATGCAACAGAAGTCGCAGAGGGGTAGAGGCAAATCGCTGAGCACTGAGAAAAAACTGAGCGTGGATTGAAAATAGAATTAAATCTGGGAGAAAATCCTTAAGACGACAGTATAAGAATACGTTGTGTGAGAAAAGGGGAAAAATTTAGAGTTGACCCTGGAAACACAGGGTGTAATCGCCATGCTGCGCGTGTGGCTCCAGAAAAGGTAACGCTAGGTTAAGAGCATAAGCGCTGATTGGTTTAGAAGTAAATTTGCTGATGAGGAGGAAAAACAATAGCACAGAGAAAAAAATTAATTAATCGAGGCACACGCAGAGGTGAGATAAGCTTGTTGGGCTCGAGAAGGGAGGCGCATGGCCCTTATTTCCTCAACACAGACTCCCGAACATCGACTCAGAACTCGTGAGGAAGGGACACTGGTAATTCCAGGCACAAGGATGCTTAAATCCTCTGGGCCTCCCAATTTCTAACTCATCAACGACATATGCCAGTACATATTTTATCATATCCAACCCTTCTTTCATTAACTTACAGGTGGTAGTATTTAAATTTAAAAGTGGCGAGAGGCATTTATGTCAGCAAACCGCGATTGGGATTTTCTTGTTGTCACCAAATCTAAGAGCATGACCACACTTAAATTTCATGGATGAAAACTAGTTTATTATTATTATAAATACATTTTTGAGGAGTGTGTGGGAAACTCACTCGCATTTCTATACGTCAGGCGATCTGTGCCAAGAAATAAATCGTAGAGTGGAAAGGGATGGGGGATTTTAAGAGCCCAAGCTGCGTAAATAAAATTGCGTTTAAATTCTGAGCAATGGGAGACGCAAGGTGTTGTGAGGCGAGGGATCATTGGGTGAAGCTTCAAGCATGAGGTGCATTAAGCATATAGCATTAAGCAAACTATAGTTGCAAAATCAAGGGACGGTGGGAAATCCCAGATTGAACGATGAAGGCAAGGGTAGATAAGTATAAATAATCCAGCAACAATGTAGAGAGGAGGATCAATTTTCGGAGCAACCTTGAGAACGATAAGCTTCGTGAAGACACAAGATTATTCGCAGAGGCGAAAGAAAAAAATGTGGAGCAAGCAGAGAAATTTCAAAGAGGCCCCACGGATGGAAAGAAGAAGACGAAACTTACTCCATAAATTTAGAAAAATTGGAAGGGCAGAAGGATATAAGTTTTTTGTTCCACAAACTCAATCGACAAAATTAAGAATTTCGATATCTAGGTTCTTCTAAAATTTCAGATATGGCACAAGCTACACCTATAATTCAATATCATTATAATTTGAATTGCAATAAAAATGTTATCCACACACACAACCAATTCCAATAATAAGTTACAATTCATTAACATATAAATCCATATACAAATTTTTAATTGAATTACTCTACAAATTTTAAACATGCATACCGTAACCAAAGGCGAAAATCCATATACAAATTTTTAATTGAATTACTCTACAAATTTTAGACATGCATACCGTAACCAAAGGCGAAGAATATGAAGTTGTTGTCCCGCGGTTGTGCTCCATCCATGTCCCTACTTTCCAATCGTTGAGACCTCACTGATACCTCCCAGCCAACGCTGGGGTACTCTTCTTCCCCCTCAGCCCCCTCGGCCGCAAATTGACCATACACACAAACCAGAGAAAAGATATCACTCTCTATTCAAACCAGAGAAAAGATACCACTCTCTATTCAAGTTGGGTATCCCAACTCCCACAAGAAAAATCAGTCAATAAAAATACAATACAACAAAACCTTACTCATACCAGTTGTTTCCCCTTCATCTTCTCTTCCATTTCTTTTATAGAGTTCTCTTAGTGACCATTTTCCAAAATCCACGTTAAATTCTCTTTATTAAAAATTAATTAGGAAAAACTCTCTCCCATACACTTGTCACCCAATCCATTAGTTGCACCAGCTATTCATTTAATTAATTAAATTACTTTGCCAATTTCCCTCACCCACAAAAAAACGTTCCTAAAAACGCTCTTTGAGATCCCTTTTTTCCCTCAATTTCCTTTAATGACTGCCGCCTTTCTTAAAGCTTAGTTGAGTTTTATTTAGGACAGTTCTCTAGACTAGATTCCTTCATATGTTCCACATTCCTTTTGCATTTAATTTCCCTTTTGTCTAAGTTCCAAATTAGTAGGTCTTTGCACATAAACAATAATTAATCTTAGATAAATTATTTCCCTTTTAAATTCTTAATTTGATTTTTTTTTCTTCATCCCCCTTTTTATTAATTGATTAATTAGTTTTTGGTCTTCTTACCCTAATTAGACTTAGGCCTTAATTTCAACTAGGATTAGGGTGAAATCACGGAGGTTTGTAACACTTTCGTGAAAATCTGATCTCCAAAATTCCAAAAAACTTATTTTCGACCGAACTAATATTATATTTCGGCCGAAATGTGAAACGTCAAATCGAGCGGTACACTGACAACACCCTCGATTTGCATGTAAAAATTTAGTCGGACAGATATTTTCCATCCGGTAATATGTTTTCGACTGAAAGATTGTTTATATATCAACCACACATCGATTTGGAAATGTTTTTCCAAGGTCTTTTTCTTTGTGAGTGTTTGAGAGCGTTGGCGCGGATGTGGTTTGAGAGTGTTGGCGGACATAGTGTTGGCGGACGTAGTTTGAGAGAGCAGAGGTTGGGTTGTTGTGTTGGCGGGCTTAGATGAAGGTTTGGCGGGCATTCCTGTAGTGGGTCAGGCTGTTGTGTTGGCGGGCCAAGCTTGAGGTATTTATGTCTAACTCTTGGTTTTTTGTTGTAATTTTAATTTTTTATTTGTAAAATGTAATTTAATTTTTATTTTTAAATAAAAAATTTGTTAATGTGGCTTCCCATGTTTTCAAGCCGTGGACACGCCAACGACTTGGCCACAGGGCTAGACCCCCGCAACCAAGCCACAATCCACTGGACTGTGACTTGGTCACAGGGGGCCAACCCTATGGCCAAGCTATGGGCACGCCAACGGCTTGGCCACAGGGATGGGCCCCTGCGGCCAAGTCACAGTCCATTGGATTGTGACTTGGTCATGGGGGCGCAACCCTGTGGCCAAGTCGTGGGCGCCAATAAGATCTACAACGATTTACAAATTCAACTTTAAAATTGATATCAACCAATTAAATTATGAGGTCTGGGTTTTTAATTGTTTTAAGGCGATGATGCTACCATTCAAATTCGAAAATGCAAATTCTATGCAAAAATTTCCCAAAAACTTCGCTAACCAATTGTAGCTACAAACGATTTCTAAATCGGAAGGTGCCATTTGACCGTGATTCAAAAGATTTATAAATTCCTTACCATTCCCTACGAATTACATATTACATTAATTACATTTACAGAATTACATATTACATTAATTACATTTACAGAATTAAGTGAATCAATTTCGAGAATTACATTTACATATTACAGTGACCACAATTTCTAGATTCAATATTTCAATAAACTACGTGTGATAACATATGCAATGCATATTTTATATGACATATACTGCATATGTTATATGGGCCTTCAACAATCATCATTAATTCATTTTTAACTATCATGGCATTGTATTTACAAAGAATAATCTAGTGTCATATTGTATGATTGTAGTTCAAGAACAAGAATCTATATCAAACAATTATTTCTTGAATGCATCATATTTTTTAACACAATTTTGTAGTGTACAAGAGTCTTAAAAAAATATTATTAAAAAGAAGTAATCACAAGTCACAAAATCCTTAAGAATGAATTCATAAAATAAAACTAAGTTCAAAGTAATCACAAGTGACAAAATTCTTAAGAATGAATTGATAAAATAAAACTAGGTTCAAAGTGTTTGCTAGCAAACATTTACACTAAGATTCAAGATATTTTCCATGAATAGAAAATCTATATTACTTTGTTAATGTTGGTATTTCTATAATGAGTCAACATATTCATAGATTGATTAGGTTCAAAGTGTTTGCTACCAAACATTTACACTAAGATTCAAGATATTTTCCATGAATAGAAAATCTATATTACTTTGTTAATGTTGGAATTTTTATAATGAGTCAACCTATTCATAGATTGATTCTATTTTAGGTACTCTGTAATGGTCATTAGCCAAGCTATCAAGATTCCTTAGGTTAGTGAGTCGGTCCAAGCTATGATATATGATGAATAATGTGAGTCAGACCCCATACAAATCCTCAAAAATTCATGAGCTCACTATTACTCCTAATTGGATACTCTCATAGGCATCCCAAACTGTAACATAAGGGAATCCAAACGTTTTGTATTTTATAAAAAATTCATAAAATTTTCAGTCTTTCTAACTTTTTAATTCAAATCTTTTGTATTTTATAAAAATTTCAAATCTTTAGGAATTCAATATATAAATCCATTTTTACATATGTAATATTAAAGTATCATAAGTTGCTTACAAATTTTCTTACAAAGTTTAGCTTACAAAGTATCTTACAATGCCTTGTTTATCGTTAAATTATATTAACTCTTTCATAAGTTATGTTGTTTTCAATCTTTTTGCACTTGATGCACTACAAAACCAATATGCCTTGTTTACCRTTAAACTATATTAACTCTTTCATAAGTTATG
>JZKD02S1953831.1:311288-330368 GCA_000966675.3 Picea glauca
AAATTTAAGGAATGGCAAGTAAAGGCATGGCAAGTGAAGGAAAGACAAGTGAAGAAATTTTGAGTGAAGGCATGGAATGGAATGGCAAGGAAAGACAAGGCATGGAAAGGAAATGCAAGGCAAGGCACGGCATGGAAAGGAAAGACATGGAAATACAAGAAAACCAAAGAAAGTGAGGGCAAGTGAAGGCCTGACATGTGAAGGGAAGTGAAGGCATGGCAGGTGAAGGAAATTCAAGTGAAGGCATGGAAAGTGAAGGAAAGGAAAGGAAAGTGAAGGCATGGGATGGAATGAAAAGGAAAGGAAAGACATGGAAAGAAAATACAAGTGAAGGAATGACAATTGAAGGCATTGCATGGAATGTCAAGGAAAGGCAAGGCATTGAAAGGCAATGCAAGTGAAGGCATGGAAAGTGAATGCAAGTGAAGGAAAGTGAAGGCATGGAATGACATGGAAAGGAAAGTAAAGTCATGGAAAGGTAATGCAAGTTAAGGCATGTCAAGTGAAGGCAAGTGAATGCATGTAAAGTGAAGGCAAGTGAAGGAAAATGAAGAAATGGAAAGTGAAGGAAAGTGAGCACATGACAAGTGAAGGAAATTGAAGGAAAGGCAAGGGAATTCAAGGCATGACAAGTGAAGGAATTTGAAGGCAAGGCAAGGCAAGTGAAGGAATGAAAGGAAAGGAAATGCAAGTGAAGGCATGGAAATTGAAGGTAAGGCAAGGCAAGTGAAGGAAGAAACAATTATTCCTTTTACATACCTATGGTCATTCAAGTAGACCATCAGGATCACTTCTAATACTGACAATCTCCATTAACTTCTGATACTCAGACTAAGTCAAGAAGTATCATACCTTTGATGAGTTCTTACTTAGAATTATTTGTAGTTGGAGGCTTGTACCAATAACCAAGTGTTGGGCCTGAGATATGATCAATTTTATGATAGTCGTTAGACACTTTTGCCGAATATACATATGTGTTTTTCATGTTTTGGAGAAGCTTTTTGAAGAATTTTGTGTTAAAACAGTATGATCTACACCAGGTACATATGATTTGTGTTTAATGTTGATATTGAGCATAATTCATCATGCTTTTATGTTCCCAAGGATCTAATTCACGTTTTTTTGTGTTACAGGAAAAAAAACGCATCACGTTTCTACTTCCAGCACTCAGTCCGGCACTCCTTCCAGTACTTGATCCGGTACCCGGTCCAGCACTTCATCCAACATTGCATCTTGCACAAAAACGGTGCATAATTTGGCGGTTATAGTATTGGAAGTCAGTGGTGGGCGAATAAGGAACATGGTTGTTGCTCGTGCTTGCCCCCTCCAGCTACTGAACCCTTGACAACTTAGTTTAAGTTGTTAAGCAGGGCGATTATTGGCTCGCTCTATTTTCGGCAGTTAGGGCACCATTAATGTAATTTGTCAATTTTAGAAGTGGTTCGACCCTCCTGTGGTCAACCACTTGGTCTGTAAATATTATAGATACCACCGTGGTGGTCAAATAGAAGTTAAGAAGTAGAAGAACCAGTGTATTGTAGACAAACACGATTTTACTCTGTTTTGCCATTTTTAAATGCCAGAGTATATAGAAACTGTGTTTTTTAGTTTTGATGGTGAAATTGATTTGATGAGTTCGTGGTGTGCCTTTAGGAAGTGACCATGACTTGCTGGGGGGCCCACTAGCAGTCTGGTAACTATTCTTTAAGTTATTTATGCATTTTATAGTTTAGATGCCTCTCTTTTATTTCATGTACCTGCATTGTTATTTTTCATTTGTTATTTAATTTGTTGTTTTAGCTTAATCATTTTAACTCTCTTTTGTAGGTTAGTATGATGTCTTATATTAGTATGCATTGATATTGTAGTTAGGAACGAATTTGAAAATTCATAGACTAACCCCGTGTGAAAATAGATGTTAGATTGTGTTTTATTCATGCTTTTAGAATTAAATTTAAAACGGAGTTTGAAATAGAATAGAACATAGTTTTATTGTATGTCTTCTTTAACAAGAATTTGATGGATGGATAGGATTAATTTCAGTTTTTAATTATAGATTGTTTATTTCATTTTTATGTGGATCTTGCTTAATTACTTGTTGGTTAATGTATTCATTAGTTTACTTTTTATATGTCGTGTTTTAATTTATGTTTTCAAGCATTTTCCTCATTTCATTTTGAATTGTTATAATAGATATAACATAGTTTCATTTTATGTACTTTCTTTCCTAGAATTAGATTGCAATTACAATTCTTAGTTAATGGTTGAATTTACTTGTGAATTTTTCTTACATGGTATAGAAGTACAATTAAAATATCGTTATATTTTTTATAGTTAATACATGAGTAATGAATATGTAGGGTAATTGACGATTGTTTATGTCATGGCTAAATTCTCATTGGATTGTTTAATCCATACCTTTCACTTTTCTATTGAGATCAGTATTGAGCTTATACCATTTGAATTATATTTTGTTGTCAAGTGCCATCGATATATTATAAGACACCAGAGACATTCACACAACCACCAACACTATATTTGAGTTTTCATAAGTTAAAAGATAGTTTCTTGCTTTCATAGATCAGAAGATATAGTTTCCTGCTTTCATAGATCAGAAGATATAGTTTCTTGCTTTCGTAGCTTAGAGGATAGTTTTATTACTGTTGTAGGATAGATAGTCTTTTGCTTTGGTAGATTAAAGAACAATTTGCTTATCATAGATTAAAGGTTAGTGGTTAGTCCTTCTTGCTTTCAATTAAATAGATTTCCTTTTATGAACTAGAAATAGTTTTGAAATTTGAATTAAGAATATAGTTCACTTGCCTCTTAGGTTAGATAGTTGTTCAGTGAGAAGTTTTTACTTGCAGTAGAAGTTATCTTAGAGTAGTTAGTTGTTTACTTGCTTTAATTGGTTAACTAGTTGTTTTGCTTACTTGTTTACTTGCTTTAATAGAATAGTTGATTTCTTTTCTATTTACTTGCTTTCATAGGGTAGTTGCTCATTGAATTTAGGCAAGCAAGTTTAAGTACTTTGTTTTTGTTATTTGCTTATTGTTATGCTTAATAGTTTCTTTTGCTTATTGTTATGAACTAGTTTTCCTCAAGTAGGGTTTTTTTCTTGTCTTATCCATCGATCCTTGGTCCAAAAGTACTTAGGTTACATAGTTTCAAGTTTCTTAGTAGGGTTTTCTTATTATATAGTTTTGCGTGAATAGATTTTCCTTTAGATAACCACTTCCTTAGTTAGACTATACTACCACAAGCCCTTCTACCTTTGGAATATATTTTGCTAAAAATCTAAGTTTACTTACCCCAGGTTGAAAATTTAATTGAGGGTTTTTAGTGTGTTTTTAGTGCATATATAACACCCATCATTTTTTGCGCTGTTGTTGGGGAGTTGTCTCAAGGTAAGAAGTACTTAGGAAATAGATCATTCCTAGACCTTAGCATTAGATTGGTGGCGGGGGAAGTTTAAGATGAGAGGTAAGAACCTGCGCATATGCTATTGCAGGCTGCCCCAAACCCAATGATAGTTTTTCTTCTTGTTTTTGTTTACTTTCATGAATACTCCTAGAAACCCAATGGTAGATTTTTCTTTTGTTTTTTCTTTCTTTCATGAATAGACCTAGAGATCCAAAAGGGAGATACATTAAATCTAAGTTAGAACTTTCAACCAAGGTTCCTTGTAATCTTTTTGGGAGAAGGAATGTTCCACTTATAAAATCTGTAGACTGATACCGAAAAATAGGACCTATCTCAACTCAAAGAGATAAAATAGTTTCTGAAGAGACTAACACAGGGAGCACTATAGAAAACAAAATTGAAGCATCAATCATATTAGGACAGGAGGCAAGACCGTTGGAGCCTTCCGCAGAACCAAACAATACAACCTTTGATTTTACACCACCACTAGGGGACCCTAATTTTGAGGACATCATAGACCCTGAACAAGTGAATATTTCTTTTGGTAGTTCATTCAATGTAATCATTTCTCAAACTAACATAGAAAATTTGGTACCAATAGTCTCCATCAGCTCGAGTAGAGTCCCAGACATCCAATCCATAGGAAGACCTTTCCATCAAAGGGAAACCTTGTTCTCTTCAAAGATAAAACCACCTAGGTGCTCTCTTTTTGGAAACCAAGCCAATATGGATGATAAGGATGACCATAACAATGTAATACATGGGGAGGAAGAAGAAACTGGAAACCAAACTGAAACTACCTTCGTGTTTTCGATTTTAGACACCACTCCAAATGTCAACATGAAGAATATTCCTCTCTCAGCACTTCCCACCTTTTATGGTAAAAATAGTGAATATCCAGAGGCATTCCTATTTGAATTTGACATCTTTTGTAGGAGCTACAACTATGTACAAGATGCCCAGAAAGTAAAACTCTTTCCTTCCACCATCAAAGAATTTGCACTAAGATGGTTCATGGGGTTGGGAGAATCCAGTATTAGGTCTTGGGAAGCCATGAAAGACATCTTTCTTAAGAAGTACCAAGACTACTTCAAGACTAAAGAGTTTCATAATGACATCTTTAAAATCCAACAATTAGAAGATGAGACCCTGGAAGATTATATGGAAAGATTTGGTTATATCTCCCAGAAGTCAAAATACCATGACCCCCCAGAGGATACAATTAGGGATATTTTACTTAAGGGGATTTTAGAAGAATATATAGATATTCTTAACCTGATCACATTAGGTGACATATCCCATAAACCATTTGCCGAAATATGTGAAACGTGTAAAAAATACTCAAGGAGTAGAGCCAAAACAGGAAAGAATGTTCGAGACCCTTATAATAGAAATTTAAAACCAATTAGTTCAGGTGGAATCACAAGAGAAGAGATAGGGAACCTTTTAGAGAACTTCAAGATAGACATATTAAGAACAATAGGTTCCTAGTTGGACACCTTAAAAATAAAAAATAAAAATAAGAGGATGAAAATGCAGCAATGAGCATATATTGCCCAAGATGCAGGAGGAAGCATTCCTCAAGGGAATTACCATTAGATAACATTTCAGTTGGTGTCTTCTGTACAGAATACCATGTGACTGAAAAATGTCCATCATTGTCCAGTTTATTAGCCATGTATAGGAGTGGAGATCCTGGGGAGTCTTCTTATGTACCTAGGAGGCCACGGAAGCCTAGGAGCCAGCCTACATACCCAGATCTACAAGCTCAAGTTCCACCCTATTATCAACAACAATAACAGTGGAACTCACTAGGTTGGAAAAACTGGTCTACTTAGTACCAACATCCTTGGTTTCAAGGATGGAAAGGAGGACATAACCAAGGAATCCCTCAAGCTCCACCTATCCCTATGTCCAACCATCTGTATCCTTAGTTCCCACCGAACACTCCACAACTTCTGCCAGGTTTTGTTCCACCACCTTTGCCTCCTATTCCACAAGAACAACCGCTAAAATATCAAAATGCAATCTCCCCAAGACCAACACTATTACTGACACAACCAGTGTTGAATCCCAATAATAATCCCCCTCAACCTCTTCACAATGTTGAGATGCAGGCCTTCCTGACATATGTTATTACTCTTGTTCCATTGTAGGAAATTCAACTAAGATCAAGAAAATTTCTGGAGAGGCAGAGACCTTCATTAGTCATCCAGGAAGAATAAGAAGAAGAAACCACCAAACAACCCACAAATGACACTAGGTGGGAAGATTTTATTATCTCGAAGAATCAAGAACCCAAGATTCCCCAAAATCAACCTTCACAAATGATGAAGGTCCCTCCTTATCTAGATTGATTGGTAATTGAGAAACTTACCACCCAACTGGAATTTGACATTTTGAATGAATTAAAGAATATTTGTGTCAAGATTCCCCTACTTAAATCCATTAAATAATTGTGTATCAAGAATCCAGGTAGGAAGCAGAAGGACCCTCCTATAATACACTTGATAGGAGATCTTTCTTAATACATATCAGAGCAGCCAAAGCTAGCAAAATATGGGAACCCAGGAAACCCTGTAGTGACCATAACCACTAATGAGGTCTCCATTGGAAACACTCTCATAGACCTAGGGGCAGCCATCAATCTTATGACCGCTGCTACCTTGGAACAATTACAGTTACAACCTCTTCTTCGGCCTACCCCAACCATTTTGGAATTAGCAAATAAGAATAGGGTTATACCTGAAGGAATTTTAGATGATATCATGGTTACTTTAGCCTCATGGGAGTACCCAATATATTTTCTTGTCATTCACTCAAAGGATCCTGCAAAAGGCCATCTCGTCATTTTGGGAAGACCTTGGCTAGCCACAACCAATGCATTTATTGGCTGTAGAGAGGGGGAAATGACCATCTCAAATGGTCTCTATATCCAAAAGCTCACCATTTACCCTCCAGATCAACATATTATGGATAATCTATGGTGGCTTGAATGTCCATATGAGAACGAGGACTAGGAAGAACCTGTATTTCCAAGTGACCATGCATGGGCACTTCAGGAACACACAACAAAAAAAGTGCTAAACCAGTTTATTCATGCTATCACATGTGTGGATTTTCCACAGTCTTTTCCCCAATTTAAATACATGTTTGGGGAAGAATTTCAAGAACAATTAGACCCATCCATTTTTTCTTCAACATATTTTATCTTTGAGATAGATGAGTCTTCCATGTCTTATACTATGCCCTACGAGATTAGTCCATGAAAATTTTTACATATAAACTCTGGGCTAGATGCAAACCAACAGAAACAGTTAGTAGATATCCTTAAACAACAATCATGATCATTTTCTTGGGAATACACTAACATGAAGGGTATACACCCAGACACATGCATCCATCACATATATACCCAGGGGGAAGCAACACCTCTTAGTTAACCCCAGAGAAGGATGAACCCAACACTTAAAGATATAGTCAAGGAGGAGATAAAAAAGTTGTTAAATGTCATATTCATTTATCCCATCTCTGATAGTAAGTGAGTATCCCTAGAAAGTGATCGGGAAATGGAGAATTTGTGTTGATTTCCAGGAATTCAAAAAAGCCACTCTGAAAGACTACTTTCATCTCCCTTTCATTGACCAAGTTCTAGATACCTTGTTTGGAAATAAGTATTTTTCCTTTCTAGATGGGTAAAGCGGGTACAATCAGATTCTTATAGCACCCGAGGACCAGGACAATACTACCTGTACTTTTCCTTGGGGCACCTATGCCTATAGGGTCTTACCATTTGGATTGTGTAATTCTCCTTCCACATTTCAACGAGCAGTACTAGGGATATTTGTCGATATTATTCATGATTTTGTGGAGGTCTACATGTATGAATTCATAGTCTATGGTAACACTTACCAGGAAGCCTTAGACAACTTAGAAAAAGTTCTCATCAGATGTCAGGAAATGAACCTATCTCTAAGTCATGAAAAATGCAAAATGTTGTTAACTGAAGGAGTGGTTCTAGGAAATCATGTTTCATCTGAAGGGATAAAATTTGATCCTGCAAAGATCGAGGTCATCATTAGAATTACACCCGCCAAGACTCAGAAAGAGGTGAGAATCTTTCTTGGACATGCAAGATATTACCAATGGTTTATTGAAAATTTTACAAAGATTGTTGCACCTATTCTTGGATTACTAATAAAAGATGTTGATTTTTTTTGGACTGAGCAGTGTCAAACTGCCTTTGAAACCCTGAAAGCTAAGTTATTTGTGGCACCAATTCTTAGAGGGCCCAATTGGACTCTCCCATTTCATATGTCCACTGATGTCTCTAAAACCACAATAGGAGTGGTATTATGGCAGAAAGAGGACCAACAGTCCTATGCCATTTATTTTGTGATCAAGAACTTGTCCCCTGTTGAGTTAAACTATACAGTCACCACGAAAGAATTCTTGGAAGTTGTTCATGCTATTAACAAGTTTCTTCATTACATTACAGGTTATGAAGTTTTTGTACATATTGATCATTCTTCCATTAGATTCCTCATGAAAAAAACCATAACTAATGGCCGAGTGACCAGGTGGCTTTTGTTATGGAAAGAATTTAATATCACTGTTCTTGATCGACCTGGAAAGGATAATGTAGTAGCTGATTTTCTTTCCCGGATAAAAACTCAGGATGATGATATCCCTGTACATGATAGTTTCCCAGACGAGCACCTCTTTTCCCTTTCTGTCAATACCCCATAGTTTGTGGATATGGAGAACTATCTGGCTACTAGGAAGTTACCGTCTCATTTTTTACCTCATGAAAAGCAAAAAATTATTACACAGAGTGTTAATTACTCTTGGGTTGGTCATGATATTTTTCACACAGGTCCTAATTTTATTATTCATAGATGTGTCCGATAGGATACGGTACTTGAAATACTACGAAGTTGTCATGATGGACCATGTGGTGGCCATTTTTTTGACAAATGTACAACATATAAGGTGTTACATTCAGGTTACTATTGGCCTAGCATTTTCAAAGATGTTGCCAAATATGTGAGAATTTGTGATAGTTTCCAAAGGATAGGAAGACCTACGTCAGCTGACGAATTTCCTTTGCATTCCCAAGTTATGATAGAACCCTTCGAAAAATGGGCCCTCGACTTTGTAGGACCAATTTCACCCATGTCCCGTAGGAAGAACTATATTTTGGTTTTTACGGACTATTTCACCAAATGGGTAGAGGCAAAATCCCTATTCAGGGCTACAGAGAAGTCTGTTGTCAAATTCATCTATGAAAACATCTTTACCCACTTCGGTGTCCCTCATGAAATTGTTACCGACCAAGGCACTCAATTCACTTCCAAGCTGACGAGAGAGCTAACAAAGAAATATGGGATTAAACATTGTAAATATTCTCCATACCACCCGCAAGCCAATGGTCGGGTAGAATCCACAAAACAATTTATGGAATCCATATTGACCAAGACTGTTCAATTACATCACTGATATTGGGATGATAGGCTCCTAGAGGATCTGTGGGAATATCGAACTACCTAGAGAAATACCACTGGGCAAATCCCTTATGAGCTAGTGTATGGGAAACAAGTACTTTTACCAATAGAATTTCAAGTAAGGACCTTTCACATTTCTGCAGGATTAGGATTGAAACTGGATGAGGGTCAAAAGAAATGAGCCCAACAATTAAATGAGTTGGATGAAATTAGGCAAGATGCCATCCAACGGACGATATTGGTCCAAAACCAGAGGAGCAAGTGGCATGACAAGTTTATTATGAAGAATCACTTCCAACCTAATGATTGGGCTCTATCGTTTGATTCCTAATTCAAAACATTCAAAGCCAAACTCACCACCCAGTGGTTGGGCCCTTACGAGGTAGACACTATATATGACAATGGAGCTGTAAAAATTAAAACAATTGACGATGGACAAGTCTCCTTTGTAGTAAATGGACACCGACTAAAATTTTATCATACACCCATTTCCAAAGAGGATTCTCTACAGGTCATGTAAACTGACAAGACATTGGCCTTAGTATATGGGTAAGTCCCCCCTTGTTCCTGAACTTTTTTTTGAATTTCCTACTGTATATATTAAATAGTTTTTAAATTTTCTTAATAAGGAAATTCTACAGATTTTTGTAAGTATTTATTTCACCAGGAGTACACAGTTTCAAGGATATTTCTTCAAAACATTATTACACTTGAATTTTGTGTCTACTAAAGCATCAAATGGATATTGACTTACTGTAATTAGCCATATTTTTGCAAAAATTCTTATTTTTTAGGCATTCTAAAGGAATTGCTCTTGAAACTCTTCACCACTATATAAGGAAATGATACCATAACTATCAAGTCTAGAGTTCTCTCATACAGTTTTTCCAAGAAACTTGAGTAAGAGTGTCAAGTGTCTTTATCAAATAATAACAAGGAGGTATAATTGGTGGTTAGTAATGGAAACATCACAATAACTACAAAAGAAGAAAGTGAGTTGAGCCTAGAGATACCTTTATGTTCTTTCTCAATGGTACCATCCCCTACACACTAAATAGCTTGATTATATCATATCTTTAGATAGGCCACATTCGCTTAAGTACCCCTTACATCGGGACAATCACTAAGTAATATAATGAAAATTCATCCTCTAACATAAATACCATCCCAATTAAAAAAGAAAAGAAAAATTTGTTTTCAGAGTTGTCCCCCCATCTTCTTGCACAAAGCAATCTTATACTAAAATATTAAAAGATGGAGGGCTAGTCTCTAAGGGTGTAGGAGGCTAACCCGTTGATATAATGAACAGGTCTACTTGCAGTGAGTACCAACCTGTGGTATGACTAGGTAAACCCATTGAAGTACTGAACAAGCTTGCTGGCAGCAGGGAATTCTACCTAGCGAGGATGGTAATATGAAAAAAATACATAAATTTAAACTTGTCCTGATGTACGACATTACTTGCAGACAAAGCTGACATGAAGTATGTGTGGTTAAGCTAAGATTAATGAACTCCATAAACTTTCCATTGGGAAATAACTCTAAGACTATCTTGAAAATATCTTTCCTATATCTTCTTATCTATATATAGGATCTCTTATCCTATAGGTGGGGCCATCTTCTAACCATCTCATGAGACCAATCTATGAAATTTATCTTTACACGTGACATACTATAAATCTTCGGTTATTGGGGGACACTAACTGGTTTCCTATATTTTTTATTGTGAGGTGTCACAATACTTAAGTGTGGGGGAGGGCTGCATAAGCTGACAAATGATCATTTCCTAGAGAAATAAACCCTTGCAAGAGTTTTATTATTATTTCCATGATACAGGTTATTATATTAATAGTTATTTTATTTTTGAAGTGCTAAACTCTTGTGTGCTATAAATTACTGAACATATACTTAACATACCACTCTTTATCGGTTTGTCTTTCATTACAATATGTACATTGTAGGTTTGACAATACATGTTTTATGCTTTCCATAACCTGTTCATTGTAGGTTTGACATTATATGTCATATGCAAGAGGATTGAGTGAGAATGATGGAAAAATCAACAACAATGGAGTGTTCTACCTCTTCTGATTAACCACTATAATTGTAAAAAACACTTCAAATTTGCAGGCTATCCATTACAAGAGATGAAAATATATTTAACATAGAGGGGCCATATGAAGTACCATATGAGGTGCCAAATGAAGTGCCATGTGAATTACACACTAGTAATTGTCCTAGATTCCAATTAACTGGATATCAATTACATTCAATTCAGTTGGTTGCAGGCAATTGATTGAATATACTTTATATGTTTATGATCAAATTTCCAAGTCAAACAAATTGGACATTGATCTAACTGTGCATCATTACATTGCCCCCAAAAATGAGCCTTCGAATTCAAAAATCCCCACACACGGCAGCTTGTGCGCACATGTGTGCATCTTACTCCATCATAGGCACATTCAAATTCGGGCTGGGTAACCATTATCTCAATTCTCCCTTGCCATTTGCTCTGTCCTGCATTGATAAATCGTGCCCAGCCTCTGCCATTTCTTCCCCTGTTTTTAATTACGCTCGGCCTGTGCCCAATTCGTGCCATCTCTTGGCCCCTTCACACCCTTGCTTGGTAAATTTTTAATTTTCCACAATGCCTAGGAGGTATGAGCCCTCTTCCTATGCAGATATTTTTTCCATTCCCGAATTTGCACAATGCAGAGAGGTGTTTTTGTGTGTAGGCTGGGGACCCTTTTTGTCTAATTTGCAGGGCCACTATGATGACCTCTCCATGCAATTTTCCCTTGTTTTTGATGGGAAGACAAAATGCGTGGGGTCTATTTCCTTTGGAGTCTCATAAGAGTCCATTGTTGCAGCCACGAAGCTTCCAAGAATGGGAGATAGATGGTTCAAAATCCCCCAGCTATCACGCTCAAGTTATAACAGGGTGTTTAAGCCTAAATTTGAGAACATTTCAGGAGAAAAAGGATATTCTAGGGAGTGGATAAAAGTGGAATTGATAAACCCTCTCATCGTCATCATGAGATTGATTACATGCGAAGGTAGATACTCCACTTTCAAAACTTGTCATTTCATATTGCTGGCTTATTTTCTGTTCAACAAACCTTTGAACTTCCCCTTCTATTTTCTAAAAATATTGGATAAGATGTCCTCTCAAGTGAGGAAGAATGTGACTAATCCCCACAATAGTATCTTTCACCGTGGCTTGATAAAACTCCTTGTTCTATTCAAACTATAGAAACAAGGGAAAACTTGGGATGCCTTTATCTATCAATTCAAAAACCCTCACTTGACAGTTAAGAACGACAGAAATCCACTTAGCCTAAGAATTATCTCTCCATCCAATCCTCACTCTCCAAGAACTCCAAAACCCCTTGCACAAACCCTCTCTTTGATAGAACAATACAAAAAGCTTGTTTATATCTCTACTTCCTCATCGGGTAAAAAGACCAAGAGAAAATACCAAAAGAAGCCTATTGTTAACCCCCCAATACCTTCAATCTCTTTTGATCCCACACCTAGAAAGCTCCAAGAAGCGATTCAACAAGACTTTCCCATCATTCCCACAAATAGGAGGGGAGCCAATCGATTTGGTAAAGTACCCTTTCGAAATATTACCTGGAGCACAAGAACAAAACCTTATGCAAAGCCCCTACCTACTTTGGATCCTATCTAAGTGTCCTCCGATCTTGAGAGCCCTCACAAGAGACTTAGGGAAGTTTCTACGGATGGATTAGAGACACTAAGAAAGACAAAATCGGAACCTACCTCTCCTTACCAATACCCCGTCACTCCTACTTCACCCATACCTACTCTAGATCCTAAGACTGATAGATTGTCCAAATCCCTCAAAGGATCTAAGACTTCCTCTGAAATCACTAATTCTTCCCCAGCCATAGAAAAGCTACAAAAATAAAACCATCAACTTCTCCAATAGTTGGAAGAAAGAAAGACAATAGATGCACACTTTCATCATGATAATGTAGTCCTTGAAGAAAAGTTTAACTCCCTTCAACAACTGGTTGATGATATGACCAAATCCAACCACAGACTTAGAGCACAACTGAAGCAACACAAGAGGCACAAGGAAAAGTCTTCACAACAAGAAGGAGAAGCTTCCAAAGTTGATCATCCTCAGCAAGCCTAGTCACAAGGGGTAATTTATTTTTGTTTTCAGTGAGACCTGCAAAATCGTGAGTGTGGCGGTAATGTTGGGCCCAAGATATGATCAATTTTATGACAGTCATTAGACACTTTTGTCGAATATACATATGTGTTTTTCATGTTTTTGAGAATCTTTTTGAAGAATTTTGTGCTAAAACGGTATGATCTACACCAGCTACGTATGATTCATGTTTAATGTTGATATTGAGAATAATTCATTACATTTTTATGGTCCCAAGGATCTAATTCACATTTTTTGGTGTTACAGGGAAAAAACGCATCACATTTCTACTTCCAGCAGTCAATCTGGCACTCCTTCTAATACTTGATCTGGTACCCAGTCCAACACTTTGTCCAGTACTATGTCTTGCACAAAAACGGTGGGCAATTTGGCGGTTATGGTATTGGCATCCAGTGGTGGGAAAATGAGGAACATCGGTTTTTCTCATTCTTGCCCCCTCCAGCTACTAAACCCTTGACAACTCAGTTTAAGTTGTTAAGTAGGGCGATTATTGGCTCACTCTATTTTCGGCAGTTAGGGCACCATTAATGTAATTTGTCGATTTTAGAAGTGTTTCGACCCTCCTGTGGTCGACCACTTGGTCTATAAATATTATAAATACCACTGTGGTCGTCAGATAGAAGTTAAGCAGTAGAAGAACCAGCATATTGGAGACAAACATGATTTTACTCAGTTTTTCCATTTTTCATTACCAGATTATATAGAAACTACATTTTTGAGTTTTGATGGTGAAATCCATTTGCTGAGTTTGTGGTGTGCCTTTAGGAAGTGACCACGACTTGTTGGGGGGCCCACCAGCAGTCTGGTAACTGTTCTTTAAGTTATTTGTGCATTTTATAGTTTAGATGCCTCTCTTTTATTTCCTGTACATGCATTGTTATTTTTCCTCTGTTATTTAATTTGTTGTTTTAGCTTTTAATCATTTTAACTCTCTTTTCCAGGTTAGTATGAAGGATTATATTAGTATTCATTGATCTTTTAGTTAGGAATGAATTTTCAAATTCATAGACTAACCCCATGTGCAAATAGATCTTAGATTATGTTTTATTCATGCTTTTAACATTAAATTTAAAACAGAGATTGAAATAGAATAGAACAGAGTTTTATTGTATGTCTTATTTAACAAGGATTTGATGGATGGATATGATTAATTTTAGTTTTTAATTATAGATTTCTTATTTCATTTTTATGTAGATCTTGCTTAATTAGTTGTTGGTTAATGTATTCATTAGTTTACTTTTTATATGTCATGTTTTAATTTATGTTTTTAAGCATTTTCCTTATTGTATTTTGAATTGTTAGAATAGTTATAGCATAGTTTCATTTTATGTACTTTATTTCCTAGAATTAGATTGCAATTACAATTCTTAGTTAATGGTTGAATTTACTTATGATTTTCTCTTAAATAGTATAGACATACAATTAAAATCTCGTTATATTGTTGATGGTTAATACATGAGTAATGAATATGTAGGGTAATTGATGGTTGTTTTTGTCATGGCTAAATTCTCATTGGATTGTTTAATCCATACCTTTCACTTTGCTATTGAGATCAGTATTGAGCTTATACCGCTTGAATTATCTTTTGTTGTCAAGTGTCATTGAGATATTATAAGACACTGGAGACATTCACACAACCACCAACACTATATTTGTGTTTTCATAAGTTAAAAAATAATTTATTGCTTTCATAGATCAAAAGATATAGTTTCCTGCTTTCATAGATCAGAAGATATAGTTTCTTTCTTTCATAGCTTAGAGGATAGTTGTATTTTTGTTGTAGGATAGATAGTCTTTTGGTTTGGTAGATTAAAGAGCAGTTTGCTTATCATAGTTTAAAGGTTAGTAGTTAGTCCTTCTTGCTTTCAATTAAATAGATTTTCTTTTATGAATTAAATATAGTTTTGAAATTTGAATTAAGAATATAGTTCACTTGCCTCTTAGGTTAGATAGTTGTTAAATGAGAAGTTTTTACTTGCAGTAGAAGTTATCTTAGAGTAGTTAGTTGTTTACTTGCTTTAATAGGTTAGTTAGTTGTTTTTCTTACTTGTTTACTTTCTTTAATAGAATAGTTTCTTGCTTGTTTATTTACTTGCTTTCATAGGGTAGTTGCTCATTGAATTTAGGCAGACAAGTTTAAGTAGTTTGGTTTTGGTATTTTCTTATTATTATGCTTAATAGTTGGTTTTTCTTACTATTATGAACTAGTTTTCTTCAAGTAGGGTTTTTTTCTTGTCTTCTTAGAACTATCCATCGATCCTTGGTCCAAAAGTACTTAGGTTACATAGTTTCAAGTTGCTTAGTAGGGTTTTCTCATTAGATAGTTTTGCTTGAATAGATTAGTGTTTAGATAGCCACTTCCTTAGTTAGACTATACTACCACCATCCCTTCTACCTTTGGCATATGTTTTCTACAACTCTAAGTTTACTTACCCCAGGTTGACAATTTAATTGAGGGTTTTTAGTCTGTTTTTAGTGCATATATGAAACCCATCACCAAGTTTGAAAAGTGGTATATGAATTGACCTGGTTTATAATCTTGAAATACATAACCACATTTCTTTCACACTCTTTCATCCTATCTCAGATATTCTCCTTTATTAACCATTGACCCAATCGAAAATTCAATGCCTTCAGAGTCTATTACTAATCACATGAGGGTCTTATTTCCCTCTAAGCATTGTGTCAACCAATAATCAGTTCCCCATTCATTACATATTTTGGAAACCACTACATATATGTTCCCTGTAAAAAATGGAGTGAAAAAATGTGAGTCCAATAAATGAACAAAGAATAAAACATTGATGCTAGATATTCAAAATTTAATAGAAGGATTCAACGAACCTGACAGTATGAGATCTGATACATCATCATAATATGTTGAAATATTTGATTGGTCCACCTCCAACTGGGATAATTCCATATTTATACATTGACCAATGGGGAGTGATACACGATCCCATCTATCAACCAATTCTATCAATTCACAATCATCCCATTCATTACTACTACATGGACCACATGAGCAAGAGATTTTTCTCATCCATATTTCAGTTATTGCATTTTTTGATGTTCTAATTGAATGGAATCCATGAGTTCCCTTGATGTTTTTTCACTCATACCACTGTGATTGATCTACATCGACCACCTCCTAAAACTATCTATGTGAATGTTTGTTCATGTGTGATTGGTCTTCACAAGTTCTTGTTCCCTCTCCCATTATGGAATAACACCATTCAACAATGGATTTCACATATTGAATGAGGAAAGTAGTTTTGAAATTCATTTACTTCTCGTGTAACGCTCTTTTTATGCATCACCTACTCCATCATTCTCCCCTTTCCCATGCCCAGACTAAAAATAGTTCCAAATGTGTGGTACCTTTAATTTTTGTGCAACATGCACAACCATTTAAATACACAATCATTTTTGAACTGGCCTACACAACCATATGGCCAAATATAATGTTTATTCATCTATATGTTCTTCTCCTTAAGGTTATTTTAGAACAACTAAAAAAAATGGTGTACATAGGCTAAGTCATGGCACTGATCATCGCTTATGTAGAAGTGATACTCTTTCAATATAACTATGTTTTGTTCATTACTATCTGGTCCATTCTTGTATCTGATATGGACCATTATGTTGACCCATTCTGAGTGATAATATTGGATTTGAATCTCATTTTCTGGTTGAAGGGTGTAGTTCTCAGCAAAATCAACCACTGATAACACAGTACCAACGGGAAATGTATCTCTGCATATTCTAAAGTGCTTGTCCTGCCATCGAGCCACATGGACATGTTGAACATAATGTTGTATCTTTTAGGTGAAGTCCTTCATGAAGTCACACACTCGTACTTGGGAAGTAACCAATTGTATCTTTTTTCTTTCTTATCCTCCATCAATATAATATGTGACATATTTAAAGCTTTGCAAGGTAACCTCTTTCCTCCCCAATTCATACGCATCACTTACATGGATGCACTTTCTCAGTAATGTCATTCCACTACATGTAGGGCATGTCCCATATAAGAATGTTTTTTGATAAAATGTAAAACTCTCTGGCCTTGTACACAAGATGTTGTGAATAAATTCTCTAGATGATGACGACAACAATATAACTGATCATTCCTACAAAAGGGTGTTATGAAAAACATATATATGTGTGTTTGTTTCATAGTAATAACCATACTCGATGTGATATCTACAACAAATGTGTTACTAATTTTGTTTATTCGAACATAACAAGGCTTTCATTTATGGAAAGATCTTTGGCCCAATCTAAGTGCACTATGTACTATTTTGAATCTCTCATACAATTCCATCTATGTAACATCAAGAAAGTGTTTAATATGGGGTTCATGGTCCCTAGATCCCCTTCTCAATTTTAGTACATATTTTTGGTTGGAAGAAGGCCTAGTGTTCTCATGCTAGAAATATTGAACTAGTCCCTTAACCACTCCAATTAACTTCATGTTAGAACATGGTATCCTACCAGTGAAGGCCAACAAATATATTGGGCCACCTATTTCAAGGATATCTCATCTATAAGAATACTTTCTAAGGGTTTCTACATTGTATTTCAAGAGGTGATAAGTTTGTTGTAGCAAATGATGTTTTATTGTGATCTTGTTAACAATTGATTATGACAAGACACGTCAGGCTGCATTGCGGTATTTAGAAAGAGATTTCTTACCAATTATTTGAAAATAATCTACAAGGTTTCTAACAATATGATGCCTTGTTTTTACACTTTTTACTATTTTAATGCTTAAAATTCTCCTAACAACAGTCAAAATTCTACATTTTAACAAAGCTAAAAACAATTGACATTTAGCAGCAATGGATTTTGGTTCAAAATATTCTTTAAGATTTTATAAGAGTGATAATGAATAATACAGTTAGGTAACTTACCTTAAAGTGATGCTAGACCACTTCCACTGACCTAAATGAATTTAGGAGTTCTTTTCCACACAATGCTCAATCTAGGTAGGGACGATGAACCCCTCTTCTGGCACTCTTGACCTCCCTGTTGTGGAGTTAATAATTGTGTAGTTCTTTCCCCTTCAATCATTGGCGGATCAAATATGGGAGGATAGTGGACATGGTATTGACTAGTTTTTGGAACATTTGACTATCCAACAAGAGATTGCACCACATGAACTTCTTCACCACAATGTTGTACACCAATTGCTTCTCTAATTTCATCAATTGTATAATAATCTCCAAGTAAATCCTCCATCATATGGCCATCCACAACAAGTTGTCTTGAAGAGATACTGGATGGATTTCTCTCTCATGAACTCTTGCACTTTGCTTTTGGTGACAAAGGAGAAACAATAACGACATCTATTCCGCTAGAAATTAGATTTACCTCTTATGAAAGCCTATGCTTTGACATATGTAACCTTTCCTTTTCTCTTTCATCTTCTATGTTTTCGATCGATTTCTCATTTCTTGAGGACTTTATTTCTTGAATCCGTCAGTTCCCCATGTTTAAAAAGAGAAATTGTCTTCCAAACACCCCACCACAAATTTGTCTTTTTATTATGTAATAAGGCACAACCAAGTGGAGAAATTTGTCTTTGTATTACAAAAGAAGACAGAAGTAGTAATTCCAATTCTAATTCTAATTCCAATTCCACTTGGACAAATTTGTCTTCCAATTCCAAGAATATACAATAATATACAAACAACAATTCCAATTGCACTTGGACAAATTTGTCTTCCAATCCAATAAGACAACAAAAAGATACAAACAACAATTCCAAATTCACCTTGACAAATTTGTCCTCCAAATCCAATAAGACACAAGAAGATACAAACAACAAATCCAAATTCACTTGGAAAAATTTGTCTTCCAATTCCAACAAGATACAAGAAGAGACAAACAACAATTCCAATTTCACTTGGACAAATTTGTCTTCCAATTCCAAGAGGACAAAAG
>JZKD02S1953831.1:332214-355259 GCA_000966675.3 Picea glauca
CCACAAATGGTTACAGGAATCTGGCATCTCCAAATAGCTATTAGTTCACCCATGGACCAAAAATACATTTCCAAAAGGGACAAAACTATACAATCAACAATAAAATTAGCATGTGCTAAGACTACACAGGGAGCGTGTGCACATGCACCATTTAGAAATGCAGAAAAAGAACACATGTGCATGAGGCACAACTGTGGATGCAAAAAACCGCGCCTCCCTCAAAACGACGCATTTATGATATTGGTCGGCTTCCCACCCACTTATGGTTCAGATTCCAAGTTGATTTGACATCCAAATCTCGGCTGAATCCGGCTGGGTGGTTGGTCAAAGACCTAAGGGTGCCCTAAATAGTCCCTTATTCACACTAAAAGTTGGTTGAATAATGCCTCAAAGTTATGTTATAAAAGGAATCCATGGTTACACTATATTTTCAAGGGAATTCATTTTTATTGTTATGTTGTTGATATTCTCTTGGAGGTTCCTCTTTCCTCATCAAGAGCATGCTAGAACCATTTCAGTTAGCCATTCATATCACCTCTAGACTAGATGTGCTTTGGATTTTTTTCACCATTTAATTTTAGTTCCTCACTTGTAAGAAGAGCTCAATATTTTGGGGTCCAAGAGCCCTCCCTTGGAGGAAGAGGGGACCCAAAGTCTCCCTTTCTCTTTGTTGTTTTATTTCCACTAATATAATCCTTTCAACTAGTGGCATGATTCTTGTTTGTTTCTTGTTCTATTGTCCTTATGCATTATAATTTAAATTCTTTTATCCTTCTTAGTTTAATTCTTTGCTTATCTTTTATTCTTTACACTTCTAACTCTTTCCTCTACTATTGTCTTTCCTAGCTGAACCAACTGGGCTTGTAAGCACCCTTATTTTGCTCATTTAGGTGACAAAAGAGGTGCAACAGATTGGCGACTCCACTAGGGAAAGGCATCAATTTCCTACCCCATTTGGGTTATTTTATCTCTTCTTTCTGTTTATTTAACCTGAAGGTACCATAACCGGCCCAGGATGACCTGCAAAAAGTCAGATTCAAAGCTGAGTTGAGAGAAACTCATTCAAAATTTTCTTCATAGTTGTGTGTTAGATGTGAACGAATTTTTCAACTCACAGGCGTGTCTTAAGTGCACGTGCACAAAAACCGTTGTATTTCTCAGTGCCTTCTGTGCACTTGCACCCATAAGTCGCTTTCAGTTCATGCATTGGCTCTTAGAGTGCCTCTGTCCATTCTGAGACCGGCGCACCTGTGAAAAAAAAACACACATTATGTTATCACTCTGTAAATTCCCAGAGGTTGTTGTGAGGCAAGAAGAAATTTATCAGAGGTGACCATAACCAGCCACTTTGAAACTGGGATCTAGCCCTACCAATTTCAGAGAGGGATCTCTCTGTAAGTTTTAGATTTGTTTGGATTTTCCATATTTTAGGCTAGTTAAAAAAGAATAGAACCGAGTTTTTTGTATTGTTTTTTAAATAAAATGGTTGAATGTCATTTTCACTTCCATTGGGCTATGGGGTTTTTTTTTTTAAATATGGAGGTCAAAGACTGTTTTTATAAGATTCCTTTTAAAAGGGAAGAGAGTACAAGTGCTAGGTTCTTTTAGAATAAAAATGGGGTTTTGCTTAAAAAGGTGAGATATCAGTTAGAACAAAAAAGCATTTAAGAATTTCTTTGTTGTAACATCAGAAAGAAAACATTTAAATCTGTAAAAGATTAGGAACAGAGTACACAATGGAAAATTCTGCAACTTTAACTTATTTTAAAGATTATATTAGAAAAACAATATGATAACTCAGAAAGAAAAACTTTTTTACGAAGGCAGAGAAAACTTCACCAACAGCTAACACACAGGAATCATGTGAAATGTCTCTTTGTATTACTAGAATAACCTCTTGATACAAATTATAGCGATTACAACTTGCTTAGGCGTAAATATCAACCCTCAATACTTCTAAGTTTGAAATATTTATAATCAGAGTTACAAACGAACCTGTCATTAATGATCCGGATGTGGCAGACCCTGAATCTAACTAACTATCTAACAAGATGCAGAAATATAGTAACTGATGATGATGTGTTGAATCTCTCATGCTGATTTTGGGGAAGACCATTGGTGAGTCATTTAGATGAATTTGATTGCACTGGACACTGAGTTGGATGAGACCTTTACCTTTACTCAATCAATTTGCACAACTCATCCCATATTTGTGTGCTTGGGATGGTAACTTTCAATAGCCGGCGGTAGATTTCATCCATCTCAGTGTACTTAGAAAAAGTCAGCTTGGTGAGGAAAATGTACTTGATTTTGTGTTATATGTTGAGGTCAGACTGCAAGGTCTCCAAGAACGATTTGCCCGTGATGCTACCCTATATCCCTGAAAAACTTGGAACTGTCTTTGGCCATGGTGGAAATATTTTTCTTATAATTAGATAAAGTCATCAATGTATCATTTAGGACAAGTAGGCTAGGAAGGCCCTTTTTATGTAAGGCTTCAAGCTTGTTAAAAAATATCTGAACTCTAGTTTCCATGTTCTAAGCTTTCTCCTCCAACTACAACATTAATCCTCTTTTGGTCAACACTCTTTTTACTTCGAGGATGGTCTCTATTATGTCTTCAACTTTTAGTTCTTCAAGCTCTTCCTTGGTTTTCGAATTCAGAAAATTGATGATTTTGTTAGCTTCCGAGGGAATTTCATCCAGCTCTCTTCTTATCCTATCAATGGTCTGCCTGCTCTTTAGCACCAAATCATGTTGCTCAAACATGATTTGCACCATGGGCCAAATCTCGTTTATGGAATTGGATATGTCTATCCAAATATTTTCCTTAGCCTCTGCTAATGTCTTTCCTACCACTGTTTGTTTCTGGAGATGCTATATTTCCTGCTTAAGCTTCTCCGATGCTTGTCTCTCAACATTGTATCTTGTTTGGAAGGAATACTTGAGTTCTTGGAGAATTTCAACCTCCATTTTCATCATATTGATCTTTGTTCCTTACAGATTCATCTCCTCCATGGACTTTACTAGCTCCACAGTCTTTTCCAATGCTATCAATGAAGTTGTCGATGGAATTTCTACTGTAGTGGTCATCGGCACAGCTTTTGTACTAACTTCTACTAGGGGAACTACACTCAATGGAGTAACTTCATCGGGGTCGATATCTCCTTCTCCTTCAATAACCTTTCCAATTCTGCCTCCATTTCCTTTATCTGCGTGTTTTGTTGCATGATTAGCTTCAACCATTCCTCTTTCTCATATTCTTCCTCAGTTATTTCTTTAGCTTGTGAATCCTCTGTTGGTGGCAATTTCAACTATTTTCTCAGAGATACAATGTTAGCATTCTTTTTCTTTATCGTCTTCTCTGCTGCTTTTACATTTGAGGGATCATACCCAATCTTGAGCACCACCTCCTCTAAGGATTTTATTTTGTTATCCTTTGCAAAAGAGGATATATTTTACAACTTCAATTGGGTTTGATCATTGTTTAGAGATATCTGTAACTTTGTTGTTGTAGAGGAAGCATGTGCCAATGTGGAGAAAACCATTTCTCTAGTCTATCTGTGCAAATCCATGTGATTAGCTGGATGGACTTGTTTGGTGTCAAAAACAATAGTTGACATTTTGTAGTTAGTGATCTCCTTAGGTTGAGGCACCTGTGCTTGAAGAAATACTAGATACATTCTTCCTTTCTCTGTGTCAAAAGATGACAACAGTCTGTGTTTTGTTGTGGAGGTTTGCTTCCGTAATTGAGTGTAAGTGTTGTTGGTCAACATCTGGTTCTTCTTTTTAATCATGTCATATTTTTCGAAAATGCTCAGGGATACAACTCCTTGTGAAGTTTGGGTGGTCAGAGCTATAACTGTTTTCTTCTTTGAAGAAGGAGTGGACACCACCTGATGTTTTCCCTCAAACACTTTGGCAGAGTAAGGCTCTTCCTCACCAGACTTGTGAATAGCATGAGTGGTTTTGGGTCTTTTGTTGTATACCTAAAAATATTTTGTTGATACGTCGGTGATTGAAGGAGAGGTATATTTTCTTGGCCTTTTTTACTTTGGTATCTGTGGAGTGGTAGTCTGTGAAAAATAAACTGAAGTAGCTTCATGTTGTTCAGTATCTACTAGAGTATTTTCCTCCCAATCTATCTAGTTCACATACCTTTCAATTTCTGGTTTGAGGGTGTGAGCATAGGGTGAACTTTTATTTTTGTTTCTCATCTCTGCAATGATCCTACTTGGATCATAATGCCAAATGAAATCGGTGTTGAATTTCATGTCCTTTAATAGTTTATTTGCCTCTTCCCCAACATCTTGACTGTTGCAGATAAACGGTCATATTTTCCCTTTAATCCTCATTTGTTGTTTTTTCTTCAGAGATGCAAAATGAATGTCATCTGAATTTATCATCTGGCGAATATACTCTAGTGAAAATATTCGAACAGGCACATACTTTGGAAATTTATATGGAGCTAGTTCACACTCGTACACTCTGATCTCGGTGTGATTCTGATAAAGGAACCAATCCCCGGTCTTTGCAAGATTCGAAGGGTGCATAACTCTTTGGATCTCCTCGTTTATCCTTGGTTCTGGTCTTCCACTGAGCATGCTAACTACTAGGTGATAAAAAAACTCGATGAACTTTTTGAAACTAAATTCAGTGGAGTTTCTGCTGAGCATCAACGCCCATAAAGTTATTGCTTGTGGTTTTCCATCCTTGTCCATTTTTTGCATGAGAAAGGGAAATTTGTCTGCCCGATAGAACATAAACATGTAGGCCAGTATTGAAGAATACCGGAACATTCCTTCTATAGGGAAATTTTCCAGTTGCTCGTGCAGGTTTTCGGCTAAAAAACCGCTGAAATCAAACTGGGTGGAAACTTTCTCTTCAAGAGAGAAAATGGATAGGAATCCTAGGATAGGTTCATCCACCCATTCATCTGAGAAATAAACAAGCAAACAAAACAGTGTGGAGATGATATGGTTTCCCTTTTTGGAAAATATTGAGGAATGATACTAAGGATTCTTCTTAGGAAATTGGGCATCTTGTGGGAGGAATAGCTCAAAGATTTGTGCTCTTTGGGGAAAAGACAGGTTCTGATACATTTCGGTCAATATTTCAATTGTGAGAGAAGAATGAGGTTTTACTCTAGGCACCTGCACCATCTGATCAATGGCTTCGGGTGTAATAAGGAAAAAGGTTTTTGGGAGTAGGTGCGCTTGGCCTTTGAGGGTGAATTTAGGCAAATGATGGACTTGGGGAAAACGATACAAGGGGAAACCTGAATCCCAGAGCCCAATTTCATTACTTTGATCAATGAAGGTGTCTTTAAACCACGACTGTAGCTCAGCAAAGTCAAATTTAGACCTGGTTTCTGAGATTAAATAGCCTTTGTCTGCTAATGGGATATGGTCGAGATCGACAGGAGGTGGGAGGAAAGGATTTTCCTCCACGTTTAACTTTTTATTTCTGGGTGCCATTATTTTCCACCGGTACCTTCACACTGAACAAATGCTAGTAGGTGAAAGATATGGTTAGATGATATGTTGCAGAGGTGAAGAAAAATGAGTCTCTGATAGGCAGGGAGTGTGAGTGAAATGCAAATGGATGAAATAGGGTTGGAATTTAGTGAAGCAGTGTCCGTTGGGAGAAAAAGAACTGGTCAGGTGAAAAATGGGTTTGTGGCCAGTAATAAATGGTTAACGAGTCCTTTAGAGTGTGAGGGGGCAGGGTAAAAGACATCTAATGTTTGTATCTCGTTGACGTGCAGAATGGTGATTGGGGGATGAATGAAAAGATATGACCTGTAACGATTAAATGGATGGGACATGTTGACGGGGTCATGACATGGAGCTTGCAAAGGGTGGTTTTGTGATGTGAAATCTCTAGATGATGGTGGTGAGTTGGAAAAATGGTAGGTGGTAAATGTTTGGAGTGGGGAGGTAAGATGTAATGAGATGACGCCACGTAGGGATGGGGCCCACCCGGATGTTGCTTCATCCTGGACACCCCCCACCATTGTTAAAGGTAGAAAGTTTGGGGGCATCCGAGATCCATTATTGGCCATTGATCTGAGCAAAGCTAGATCAGTCATTTTTTCGAGCATGTTCTTTAACCATCATGTCGGACCCCCCCTCCCACCATTAAAGGTAGAATGGTCGGGGGGTATGGAATCTCCGGTGGACCATCCATTTGCGCATTGATGGGATGACCATATATCTAATCACATACTTTAATCACCTTTTCGGACCCCCCCCCAACCATTAAAGGTCGAACGGTTGGGGGGGGCCAAAAACTCATTGAAACCGTAGATCTGGGCGCCAACAGCTTAGTCGTAGATCTAGGCCCGATCTTTAATCTCTGGGGCATGTTTCAATATATGAGGCCAAAATTAGGCTTAATGACCTTTTTATGGGTTTTGCGCACTGCCCCCCTTGATTTTGTCACCATGGGGTTAGAAAAAACATTTCACCATCAAAATCCTACATTTTTCATCGATCATCTTACACATTTTATTGAAGAGAAACTAACTAACCTATGTCCTAGCCTACTCCTTTGCACCTTTAGCCCAACATAAACTGGTGGGCTAAGAAAATACTCTACCCTGGGGTTATTTGACAAATATTAGACTGTTTGGTCAAATTTATTCACTAGCGAACCTAATTTACTTGGCTAAGATTAGACAGTATAGCCAAGCGTATTCACTAATCCTAAATACTTAAATTTAAAAGATGTGGCCATGTTTACGATGTATGGATCAATTCATTATCAATTCATGGGGCTTTATCCTTTTTCTTTTATGCCCTTTTTTTGTTTTTCTCATTTCTTTTCTTTCTCTTTTCTTTTCTTTTCTTTTCTTTTCTTTCTTTTTTCTTTCCTTTTTCTTTTGTAAAATGCAGCAATATTTGCAAGTCAAAAACACTAAAGGAACAAAATTACAATCAATAGTTGATCCTATAAATTATAGGGTTATAACAATGGCTCCACATGGGGATGGTATCCTCCTTGTGAGATGCCAAGAATCTTGTTTCTTGTTGTCTTGAAAAAAGTTCCTCTAGAGCTTATTCTGTTATCTGACTTGCTTTATTTTAAAAAATTTGATGACATTATGCAGCGTCTTAGGGCCTTCTCTGTGGCCTTCAAACACCTGAAAAAAATCACCTACACACAAAATACTTGTAAAAGAAATGATATGTACAATGAAAGGGAATGGTGATCTTTCTACTGAGGTGGAAAGTAATGCTTCAACATCCTGCCATTTACAAGTCCCCCTGGCAAGTCTGATCGATCACTATTAGCAAGTAGGAAAGCATTATTTCCTATGAAGGCCTGAATGCTGTAAGGACCCTTCCACATGCTATCTAACTTTCCATGTTTACCTTTATGTTCATTTATGGAGTCCCATCTCAAAACTAGATCACCCAATTCAAAGTTATCCTCTTTGGTTCTCTTTTCATAAATCTTTTTTATATTTTCCTAGATCACTTGAGTTCTGTTGTAAACTTATTCTATGGATTGCATTAGGTGTATCATTTGATTTATCCTTCGTTGGACATCATTTGGTTCTTCTTGTGTTTCCTGCAATAGTTTCATGACCGGAACTCTTAATGAAAGGGGGAAAATGGCTTCGGTTCCATACACCAATTGGTATGGAGACATACCAATTGCTCTTTTGGTGCTTATACTTTTATCCCAAAGTGAGAAAACCAACTTATTATTCCATGATTTATTGTTTTCTTGCAGTGTCTTTCTGAGAATGTTCACCAGACTTTTGTTAGAAGACTCAGCTATCCCATTTCCTTATGGATAATAAGTCATTGAATGTATCAGAGTAATGAGATATTGATTACAAAAATATATGAGCCTTTTGGATCTGAAATCCGCTGCATTGTCAGCTATGATTTTTCTGGGGCATCCAAAATGAGACAAAATGTTAGTTTCGAAAAACTTGATGATGACAGAGTCAGTAGCTTTCCTACATGGTACAACCTCAATCCACTTGGTGAAGTAGTCTATAGCCGTGAGGATCCACTTGTGTTGGCTCGAGGAGGGTGGATGTATTTCACCTATGAAGTCTACACCCCATTGTTGGAAAGGAGATTCAACAGAAATGGGTTTCATGGGGAGTGGCAGAAGCTTCCTTTTACCTTCAAAAATCTAGCACTTGTGGCAAGAAGTAACATTATAGTGGACATCAGCAAATAGAGTAGGCCAGTAAAAACCAACTCTCAAAATATTGTTGGTTGTGGTCTTCCAGCTCAGGTGCCCACCACAGTCTCCTGCATGAAAATCTTGAAGAAATTTGTCAGTTTCGTCTTTTAATAGGAAATTAAGCAAGATACCACCAGGATATTTCCAATAGAGATTGCTTTCTAAAATACAAAATTTCAATGCTTTCAATTTAACAAATCTAGCTTTGGTCTTAGTCAAACCTGGAGGAACTTGTAAATTTTGGAGTACAAAAATGAGGTCTGTGTACCAAGGGGAGTTTAAGAATACCTCTTTTATGTTTGGAGATGCCTGCTCTTTTGGTCCGTCTGTTGCAGCCAAAAAATTAATATCTAGAGAATGAAAATTAGACTCAGCCATTAGTTTGGCCAAACCCTGTCCTTTGATCAGTTTAGTAGGTTTTATTTCAATGTCATACTCTAGAATAACCGCAATCCATTTTCCTCTTCTACCATCCGGATTATCCTGGGTCAGGATATACTTAACCATTGTGTTTGGGACATATGCAATCGTGTGAAAATGGAGAGTCCTTTATGTCTTTCACCAGTGCAAAGGCCTATTTTTCCATTATGTTATAGTTCAAAGAAACATCTCTCAAAGATTTGCTGAAAAAAGCTATGGGTTTTACGTACCCTTCACTATTTTTCTGTAATAGCACAACTGCTATGGTGTGTTCATATGCGAAGGAGAAAAGAATAAAGTCTTTGGTATAATCTAGGCTAATCATAACTAGGGCTTGGGTGAGAGCATGTTTCACCTACTCGAATGACTGTTTGGACTCAGTGTTCCATTTGATTTTTGTGTCTTTTTTCAACATATTAGTGATATTCCTGAGAAGTTCGGCCAAGTTTGGTATGAATCTTATAAGGAAATTTATTTTTCCAATGAAAGATTGTAGTTATTTGATATTCCTAGGGTGTTCCACCTTCCAGATGGCTTCTATCCTGCTGGGATCTATTTTAATTCCATCTTTTGAGATTATGTGTCCCGGTAGTTTACCTTCCTCTAACCCAAAAAGAATTTTCTTAGGATTCAATGAAATCCCAAATTTCCTGCACTTCTCAAACACACGTATGAGGTGGAGCAAGTGTTCCTTGTCAGATTTGGAGTAAACAATTACATCATCCAGATAAATGACTATAAATCTCCCAGTCTCGTCCACAAAAGAAATGTCCATTTCTCTTTGAAAAGTAGCCCCAGTGTTCATCAGACCAAAAGGCATCTTCACATACATGAAGATTCCCTAGGGTGTGGTAAAAGATGTCTTCTCTTGATCTTCTGAATGGACCAGAACTTGGTTGTAACCAGAGAAACCATCTAATAAGGAGATCCTACTGGATCCAACCCCCTTTTGGAAAATGTGGTCCATTTTGGGCAAAGGGTAATTGTCTTTGAGGGAGACTTTATTCAGATTTATGAAATCTATGCAAAGTTTGATCTCACCAGTTTTCTTCCTGGTAGGAACTAGGTTAGAAACCCATTTGGAAAATCTCAAGGGGACTATAATCTTTGCATCATACATATTTTTTATTTCTTTCTCTATCAAGGGAAGCAACTTGGGATTAATTCTCCTAAGTTTCTGTCTGAAAGGTTTGTGTTCTTCTTTTATGGGAATTCGATGTTGGATGATACTTGTGTCATAAGATTTTAAGTCCTCGTAGCCCTAGGAAAAACCATCTATATATTCCTTAAAAAGTTCAATGT
Source organism: Picea glauca (assembly GCA_000966675.3). Taxonomy (NCBI): domain Eukaryota; kingdom Viridiplantae; phylum Streptophyta; class Pinopsida; order Pinales; family Pinaceae; genus Picea; species Picea glauca. The sequence continues at coordinate 342,145 of JZKD02S1953831.1, forward strand.
ATTTGCTTTTTTTCTCTGGTGGCAGAGATTTAGACAATTTTATCATCTTGGGTTTTTCCTCTATTCATATGTTGCATTCTTTGACCTCCTTACCACTAGCTTCAATTTTTGGTTTTTTGGCAACATCATTAAAATCAAACAAGTCTTCCAATGGAACTAAACCTCTAGGTAAAACATTATTTTTCAATTGCAGAATATCAGAATCTACATCATTTTCATTAAATTCTTCAGCATTTGTTTTATTTACACTACCATTCTCAAAAACAGATTTATTTACAAATTCGTCATAATTTTCTAAATCTATGTTTGTACATTCGAAATCATTCTTACATTGTATAAAATCTTTTATTTGATCATCATTTCCAAATACCTGCCAATATCTGATGCTGTCAGGAATGGTTGGTCTTCACTTCACCTCTACTATGTACTTGCGAGTGGGACGAAAAGGAATTTTACAGGTAGTTGTCAATGTGGCCAACCCATCTGCAAGTATATTTTGTCCCCTAGGCATTACCTGCAAGTCAATATCAGTAAAGCATTGAAGAGAATCTAAAACAACATTCCTATAGGCTCTAAGTCTGGGGTGTTTTGCTACATACTCACCTTTGATTTGCTTGATAATCAATTCAGAATCACCCCTCACCATTATCTGTTTGGCACCAACTTTCTTCAATAATTTCAGGCCAAGCATCAAAGCCTCATACTCGGCTATGTTGTTAGTACATTGGAAGTTCAGTTTGTAGGAATGATTCTCGGAATACTTTGACCTGTGGTTATGCAACCAAACTTTAGCTCCATATCCTTCTTTACTCATAGTACCATCGAAGTCCATGCTCCAGAAATCTGCTGGCAACTCCTCATTTTCTTCAATCATGGGATTTCTTACTTCGACAACTGCTTTATCATCCTTCGGATCAGGTGCATCATCTTCCAGCTGTGTGATTTGTTCTTCAAAGTCACCATCGTTGTATAGAATAAAAGAGTCTAGATCAGAGTGTGCATACTATAGTGGGTAATTGTGTGGCTTTTTTTGGCTACTGACCATATACTTCATCAGTGTTTCCCTGTACAACCTTCTATGTTGTCCGAAAATCAGAATGGTGGCGTAAGACATATCTAGATGCAGGGTTCCTCTAAATTTAGCTTCCCAAGACCTTGATAGAAACATACCATACTTGGGGGGAATATCTACAATGAAGATATCCATCACCATACTTTTCACTGGGATTTGAGCCAAGGTGATGCATAAGCTTTTAATCAGGCCTATACATTTGACTTTGCTGGAGTCAAAAGAATGAAAATATTTTTAGGGTCTAGTGACCTCGAGTACCAACTTTTCCATCACATCTTTGGGTATTAGGTTGTGGGAGGCACCTGAATCCAGCATAGCGTTGTGTAATATCAAATTGTGGATGTTTAGGCTAATGTAAAAAGGGTCCATGACACCATTATTAGTTTAACCGTCAACTTCAGGACCAAACATGAGCTTAGGTTGATCATAGAAAAGGTTTACTATGTCCGAGTGATGTACAGATCCATCATTCAAATCTTTGGTACATATCTCAAGTTCGATGCTTAAATCTTTTATCACCTGAGACCTGTAAGCATTCTTGTTCATCAGCTCGGAGAGGGGAAAGTGAATCTTCAGTTTAGCTAGTTCCCCTTCAAGGATGAAAGGAGCAGTGGTTTTGTTTAAGGTCTGTACTTCTGATTTATCGGTAGAATATCTATGGCTAGGTGCACTTGTTTGAATGGCTGATGAGTCTTCAGTCCAACTTGCTCTTTTAAGAATTTCTGGAGTTTTTTGTGCAGGAGATTCAACATTATTTCACCCAGGGACTCTCTTGAGAGGGTTTTCTAAGGTTTTCTTGGTTTCAACAGTCTTCTTCAGTGAGTTCTTGTTTGCCTTCTTGATCCTCAAGTTATACTGCCTGTGAAATTACATTATAGAGTTCTCAAAATCTTGTTGTTATGCTTTCTCATCTTCCTCATTTACCTCTATTTCTGAAAGGAGAAAGATTTCGTGCTCTTCCTAGGTGATAAAAATGGATCCATGATCATGATCATGGTCACCCATTAGGTTTATATGAGTGTCATAAAAATCCTCAATTACTTCCTCCCCATCATCGACATACTTCTCCTGGAGAGGTGATCTAATATATTGATCAGGTCCTCTTTGTTCCCTTTGATCTCTAGGATCTCTTTGCCTGATCTGAGGTGGATTTCTTATGAAGTTTGGGTTTATAATTTGAGGGGTAGATTGGTTCTCCCTAGGTGGGTTCCTGTTGGTTATGGTGAGTCTCTCCATCATTTTCTCCATATCTCTAGCGAGAGAATCTAATTTGGCATCAGATGAAGAAGTGGAAGGTTCTTCTTTGATGGTGACCCTCTTTTTTGTTCTCTGCCTAGCCCTTCTGGCCAAAAGATTAGCTTCCACATTGACGACACTTCTTTGCATGTCTTCTAGATTTTTTGCATTTCTTTCCCTCAAATGATATGACATGTCAGCATCAAATCCATCAGGGAATTTTATTAATGCCAAACCTTGTGGTGGTTTGATATCAACAAGGATAACATTGTATAGATTGTTGAAACGAGTGCAGTAATCCTTCACTGTCTCTCCTTGGTTCCTTATGATGTTCTCATACTTTGATAGGATCTGGAGAGGATTTTTCTTTACCTCCCACCTATCAAGGAAAGCTCTATGAAAGACAACAATGTCAATTATGGTAGTAGCACATAAGGTATTGAACCACTTTTTGAATTCTTCAGTTAGACTTTGTGCGAATAATCTTATCTGCACATCAACTTCATCTACTTCATGCAAGTCAAAATAATCGTTCATTTTGTCAACATGTTGTTGTGCATTCAGGGTACCAGTACTATCAAACTAAGGAAGTCTGGTTTGATAATCTTGAGGCATGTCATGTAAAGGAGCAACCAATACCAGTGGAGCATATCTTGCTTCCATGATTGGTGGAGGAGGCTGAACAACAACCTGTGAGACAGAAGAGGTAGTGGCTGAAGCTATAGAAGATGAAGGGCTTGAAGGAATGGAGTGACATGATTTAGGGTTAAAAAAAAATGAAATAATAGTTAAAAGAGGAGGTTCAACGGGCTGTTGAAGATGGAGTTTGTCTAAGGCCTGGCCAAGATTCACAACTAGGTCTTCAAGCTTATCAGTCTCAGGGTGAAAACATTGATCAGCTTCAGCTCTATGAGAGAGTATTTCAGGGGTCCTGGGCTGAAAAACAGTTTGATCTAAGACCGTTTTACTGATAAAACCGTCAGATTTTGTCCTGAAAAGACTTCGTTGAAAGGATATATCAGACTCAAGACCTTGAAGAACAACTAACTTCTCTGGGATGGAAAGGGACCTTAGAAGTGGGTTGTTTGATCCGGATTATTTTCGGCACGAAATGAGAGCGGAGATACAATAAAAAAATGCACAGAGATATCGCAGATATTCAATAATGTAACAGAAATGTATTAGCTATGCAACCATAAACACAGATATACAGTAATACATGATTTCTATTAATGAAAAAAATGTACAAAGACTGTAAAATACAAATTGAAAGACTCGCTAGAATGGTGGCAGCTTATCTCTGAGAAGAGATGTGACGACTACTCGCATTCGCAAGAAGATGATTACAATGAGGCTCGGAAGGCCTTTTTACAATAGACGGGAATTCCAAAAGTCCTATACATCCAAAAACCTAACCCTAGGAGATGAAGCGTCAAAAGTCATGTGGGCCCCGTTTGGGTAATTTAGTACATCAACTTCCTGGGGTCGTAACTTTTGCATACGATCTTCGTTTGGGGCGCTTGATAGCTCGTTGGAAAGATCTATCTGAGAGATACAACGCTCGAGACAAAATAGCATCATAGATGTTATTTTGAAAGAGCAACATACCCAAAAAAACATCGTTTAGGGCCCCAAAATGGCCCTGGAAGTTTAGGACCCGAAAAAACTGCTAAAAATAGTAAATTGCCAAAATTGCCAGAAAATTGTTTTGAGCCAGTCGGAAAAGGTGGGTCGCCATCGATATCCACCTGGATCATTGTTACTCCTTGAAATATCTGCAGTATTTTTCTTCCTGAGTAATCTTTCGAGATTATCTATTGCAATTCCAGGTTCTAGGTCAAGATGTGATCTAGTAGAAATTATTTTGGGAGCCATAACTGTTGATTTTATTTTTCTTTTTGGAGATTTTTAACTATTATATACAAACTTTAAAAACCTCTAAACATTATTTCTAGATAATATTTAGGGGTTGTGATTCTTTCAGAAATAAAGTTATCTTTGTCTAGGGGAAAGAAATCAAGGGATGGAAAGTTTGTTCAGTTCTTCCCCAGTATGGTTTCCATTTATGTTATCACTCTGTAAATTGCCAGAGGTTGTTGTGAGGCAAGAAGAAATTTATCAGAGATAACCTTAACCAACCACTTTCAAACTGGGAGCTAGCCCTACCAGTTTCAGAGAGGGATCTCTCTGTAAGTTTTAGATTTGTTTGGATTTTCTAGATTTTAGGCTAGTTAAAAAAGAATAGAACTTAGTTGTTTGTATTGTTTTTTAAATAAAATGATTGAATGTCATTTACACTTCCATTGGGCTATGGGGTCTATTTTTAAAAATATGGAGGTCAAAGACATTTTTTATAAGATTCGTTTTACAGAGAAAGATAGTACAACTACTGGATTCTTTAGGAATAAAAATGATGTATTGTTGAAAAAGGTGAGATATCAGTTAGAACAAAAAAGAATTTAAGAATTTCTTTGTTGTAACATCAGAAAGAAAACATTTAAATCTGTAAAAGATTAGGAATAGAGTACACAATGGAAAATTCTACAACTTTAACTTCTTTTAAATATTATATTAGAAAAACAATATGATAACTCAGAAAGAAAAACTTTTTTACGAAGACAGAGGAAACTTCACCAATAGCTAACACGCAAGAATCCTGTGAAATGTCTCTTTGTATTACTAGAATAACCTCTTGATACAAATTACAACGATTACAGCTTGACTTCTAAGTTTGAAATATTTATAATCAGAGTTACAAACAACCTTGTCATTAATGATCAGGATGTGGTAGACCCTGAATCTAACTAACTATCTAACAAGATGCATAAATATAGTAACTGATGATGATGTGTCGAATATCTCATGTTGATTTTGGGGAAGACCGTTGGTGAGTCATTCAGATGACTTTGACTACACTGGACATTGAGTTGGACGAGACCTTTACCTTTACTCAATCAATTCTCACAACTCATCCCATCTTTGTGTGCTTGGGATGGTAAATTTCAATAGCAGGCAGTAGATTTCATCCATCTCAGTGTACTTAGAAAAAGTCATCTTAGTGAGGAAAATGTACTTGATTTCGTGTTGTATGCTGAGGTCAAGTTGCAAAGTCTCCAAGAACGCTTTGCCCATGATTCTTCCCTATATCCCTAAAAACTTGGAACTGTCTTCGGCCATGGTTGCAATCTTTTGCTTATAATCAAATAAAGTCATCAATTTATCATTTAGGACAAGTAGGCTAGGAAGGCCCTTTTTATGTAAGGCTTCAAGCTTGTTAAAAAATATCTGAACTCCAATGTCCATGTTCTGATATTTCTTCTCCAACTGCAACATTAATCCTCTTTTGGTCAAAACTCTTTTTACTTCGACGATGGTCTCTGTTATGTCTTCAACTTTCAGTTCTTCAAGCTCTTCCTTGGTTTTTGAATTCAGAAACTTGATGATCTCGTTAGTTGTCGAGGGCATTTCATCCAACTCTCTTCGTATCCTGTCAATGGCCTACCTACTCTTTAGCACTAGATCATGTTTCTCAAACATGATTTGCACCATTGGACAAATCTCGTTTATGGAATTGGAGATGTCTGTCCAAATATTTTCCTTAGCCTCTACTAATGTCTTTCCTTCCACTGTTTGTTTCTGGAGCTACTGTATTTCCTGCTTAATCTTCTTAGATGCTTGCCTCTCAACATTATATCTTGTTTGGAAGGAAGACTTGAGTTCCTGGAGACTTTCAACCTCCATTTCCAGCCTATTGATCTCTCTTCCTTGCAGATTCATCTCCTCCATGGACTTTTCTAGCTCCATAGTCTTTTCCAATGCTGTCAATGGAGTTGCCGATGGAATTTCTATGGTAGTGATCATTGGCACAGTTGTTGTATTGAATTCTGCTAGGGGAACTACACTCAATGGAATAAATTCCATTGGGTTTGATTTCTCCTTCTCTTTCAATAACCTTTCCAATTTTGCCTCCATTTCCTTTATCTGTTCATTCTGCTGCATGATTATCTTCAGCCATTCCTCTTTCTCATCTTCTGCCTCATCTATTTCTTTAGCTTGTGAATCCTCTTTTGGTGGCAATTTCAGTTGTTTTCTCAGAGATGCAATGTCAGCATTCTTTTTCTTTATCATCTCCTCTATTTCTTTTGCATTTGTGGGATCATACCCAATCTTGAGCACCAAGTCCTCTAAGGATTTTATTTTTTTATCCTTTTCAAAAGAGGATATCGTTTCCAACTTCAATTGGGTATGAACATTGTTTAGAGATATCTATAACTTTGTTTTTGTAGAGGAATCAAGTGCCAATGTGGAGAAAACAATTTCTTCGATCTGTCTGTGAAAATCCATCTGATCAGTTGGATGGACTTGTTTGGTGTCAAAAACAATAATTGACCTTTTGTAGTCAATGATCTCCTTAGGTTGAGGAACCTATGCTTGCAGAAATACTAGATGCATTCTTCCTTTCTCTGTGTCAAAATCTCACAACAGTTTGTGTTGTGTTGTGGAGGTTTTCCTCCAGAACTGAGCGTAAGTGTTGTTGGTCAGCATTTGGTTCTTCTTTTTAATCATGCCATATTTTTTGAAAATTATCATGGGTACAGATCCTTGTGAAGTTTTGTTGGTCAGAGCTATATCCATTTTCTTCTTTGAAGAAGGAGTGGACACCACCTGATGTTTTCCCTCAAACACTCTGGTAGAGTAAGGATCTTCCCCACCAGACTTGTGAATAGCATGAGTGGTTTTGGGTCTTTTGCAGTATACCTGAAAATATTCTATTGATACCTCAGTGATTGAAGGAGAGGTATCCTTTCATGGCATTTTTTCCTTTGGTATCTATGGAGTGGTATTTTGTGAAAAAGAAACTGAAGGAGCTTCCTGATGTTCAATATCTACTAGAGTATTTTCCTCCCACTTTGTCTGGTTCACATACTTTTCAATTTTTGGTTTGAGGGTGTGAGAATAAGGTGAACTTTTATTTTTGGTCTCATCTCTACAATTATCCCACTTGGATCATAATGCCAAATGAAACTGGTGTTGAATTTCATTTCCTTTAATAGTTTATTTTCCTCTTCCCTAGTAGCTCGACTGTTGCAGATAAATGGTCTTATTTTCCCTTTAATCCTCGTATATTTTTTTTTCTTCAGAGACACAAAAAGTATGTCATATGAATTTATCATTTGAGGAATATACTCTAGTGAAAATATTTGAACAATCACATACTTGGGAAATTTATATGGAGCTAGTTCACACCCATACACTCTGATCTTAGTGTGATTCTAATAAAGGAACTAGTCCTCAGTCTTTGCAAGATCCAAAAGGTGCAGAAATCTTTGGATCTCCTCGTTTATCCTCAGTTGTGGTCTTCTAATGAGCATGCTGACAATTGGGTGATAAAACAAATCGATAAACTATTTGAAACTGAATTCAGTGGAGTTTCTTCTGAGCAGTGACATCTATAAAGTTATTGCTTGTGGTTTTCTATCCTTGTCCATTTTCTGCATGAGAAAGGGAAATTTGTATTCCTAATATAACATAAACATGTAGGCCAGTACTGAAGAATACCGAAACATGCCTTCTGTAGGGAAATTTGCCAGTTTCCCGTGTAGGTTTTCGGCTAAAAAACCGTTGAAATCAAACTGGGTGGCAACTTTCTCTTCAACAGAGAAAATGGACAGGAATCCTAGGATAGGTTCATCCAACCATTCTTCTAAGAAATAACCGAGAAAACAACATAGTGTGGTGATGATATGATTTCCCTTTTCAGAAAATATGGAGGAATGATAGGGAGGATTCTTCTTAGGAAATTGGGCATCTTGTGGGAGGAATAACTCAAAAATTTGTGCTCTTTGGGGAAAAGAAAGGTTTTGATACATTTCAGTCAATATTTCAATTGTGAAAGGAGAACGGGGTCAGGGTATAGGCACCTACATCATTTGATCAATGGCTTCGGGTGTAATAAGGAAAAAGGTTTATCCAGACGAAGATACTATCGCTCTCTGATCAGGGAGGTAGTGCTCTTGGCATTTGAGGGAGAATTCAAGAAAATGATGGACTTGGGGAAAAAGATATAGGGGGGAACCTGACTCCCAAAGCCCAATTTCATCGCTCTGATTGATGAAGGTGTCTTTAAACCACGACTGTAGCTCAACAAATTTGAATTCAGACCTGGTTTATGAGATTAAATAGTCTTTGTCTGCTAATGGGATCTGGTCGAGATCAACAGGAGGTGGGAGGAAAGGATTTTCCTCCATGTTTAATTTTTATTTCTGGGTGCCATTGTTTTCCACCGGTACCTTCACAATGAACAAAAGTTAGTAGGTGAAAGCTATGGTTGGATGAGATGTTGCAGAGGCAAAGAAAAATGAGTCTCTGATAGGAAAGGAGTGTGAGTGAAATGCGAATGGTCGAAACAAGGTTGGAATTTAATGCAGGGGTGTCCGTTGGGCAAAAAATGATAGGTCAGGTGAACAACGGTTATGTGGCCAGTAATAAATGGTTAACGGATCCTTTAGAGCGTGAGAGGGCAGGGTAAAATACGTCTGACATGTGTATGTGGTTGACGTGAAGAATGGTGATTGGGGGATGAACAAAAGGATGTGACCCGTAACGGTTAGATGGATGGGACATTCTAAGGGGGTCATGACATGGAACTTTAAAAGGGTGTTTTTGGGATGTGACATCTCTGGATGATGGTGGTGAGTTAGAAAAATGGTAGGCAATAAATGTTTGGAGCGAGAAGGTAAGATGCAATGAGATGAAGCTACATAGGGATTTGGCCCGCCCGGACTCTACTTCATTATGGACCCTCCCCCTCCTTGTTAAAGTTAGAAAGGTTGGGGGGGTCTGGGATCCCTTGTTGACTGTTGATCTAAGAAAATCTAGATCATTCGTTGTTTCAAGCACGTTCTTTAACCATCATGTTGGACCCCCCCTCCCACCGTTAAAGGTAGAACGGTCGTGGGGTTCGGAATCTCCTATGGACTGTCCATTTGTGCACTAACGGGATGACCATAGATCTGAACACATACTTTAATCACCTTTTTGGACCCCCTTCCACCGTTAAAGGTCGAACGGTCGGGGGGGGGGGGGTTATGAAAAATCATCAGAACCATAGATCTGGGCTCCAACAACTTAGTCGTAGATCTAGTCCCAATCTTTAATCTCTGGGGCACGTTTCAATATATGAAGCCAAACTTAGGCTTAATGACCTTTTTATGGGTTTTGCGCACTGCCCCCCTTTCTTTTGTCACCATGGGGTTAGAAAAAACATTTCACCATCAAAATCCTACATTTTTCATCGATTATCTTACACATTTTATTGAAGAGAAACTAACTAACCTATGTCATAACCTACTCCTTTGCACCTTTAGCCAAGATTAAACTATTGGGCTAAGAAAATACTCTACCCTGGGGTTATTTGACCAAGATTAGACTATTTGGTCAAATTTATTCACTAGCTAACCTAATTTACTTGGCTAAGATTAGACAGTATAGCCAAGCTTATTCACTAATTCTAAATACCTAAATTTAAAGACTTGGCCATGCTTACACTGTATGGATCAAGTCATTATCAATTCATGGGGCTTTATCCTTTTTCTTTTATACCCTCTTTTTTTTTTCTCATTTCTTTTCTTTCTCTTTTTTTTTCTTTTCTTTTCTTTTTTTTTTCTTTTTTTCTTTTTCTTTTGTAAAATGCAGCAATATCTGCAAGTCAAAAACACTAAAGGAACAAAATTACAATCAACAGTTGATCCTATAAATTATAGGGTTATAACACATTGTAAGTTTTTTGTGATTTGTGGAAGGCCCATATCCTCCTTAAAATTGATTCCATGCACATTGTAATATGCACCACACTTATATTCCCTCCCCATATAAAGGGATTAGTCAAAACGTAGGCACTTAGGGGGTTAAAATCATTATTTCCTCTTTTTCTTTAATTTTTCCACATGGATGGCTTTCTTTGACTTAAAGTGTACGTTGGAATCATATTTAGATCACATATAAAACTTGCATTGGGACCAGAAATTGGATATCAATCGTTGAGTATGCACTTCTCTCGCACCCCAAAGCGATATTGAGAATTAGAAAGAGATTGAGGGAAAATTTCATCTCCCTTAAAAAGACGAAACCTTTAGGCGAGGACAACAAACCCCTTGAGACTCCTCTTAGTTTATTTTTTTCAAAAAATTCCTAAGATTGTAAAGGGCCCATACATGCCCACATGCTACAAAGATAGGATAGTGATTGAAGTTTACTTTCTTAGATTAAATCACTACGGAAGTTTAAAGGTTTTGTAACGGGTCCATACATGCCCACATATGCACAATCTAGGATAGTTTCAAAGATTCTTATATTAAATCACATTAGGGAGTTAAAGAAATAGTAAGGACCCACATGTCCACATGCTAGTTTCCTAGGGACTTTAAAAATTCCGCAAGGTTGTACCAATGGAATTTAGATAATTAGGTAATCAAGACTTGTAAGGACCAAGAGAAGTCCACATGCAGCAAGGTGACATCTAATTTATTAAAAATATCGGCACACTTTCACTTGTTCACACACAAAAGTCACTACTCACTCACATAGTTTTCATCTCGAAAGGTGGAGGTTAAAGTAAGTTTCCTCCAAAGGGATTCTGAAACACCCCACCCTTTTCTTGATGAAACTATCCACTCCCACTTAAATTCAACGAGATTGGCTTAACCCCCAATCTCTCAAACAACACATCTAAAATTTTTCTAAAAATTCACTAAGTTTTCCTCCACGGGAGGTGCCAAAAGAAATTTTTTAGTCTAGGTAGGATTTTGGGGATAGGCATCCAAAAAACTCCCCATTATCTAGTTCTCACATCTTTAAACAATAGAATCTATCAAATAGGGAACTTTAAATCCTCCAAGTCAAGTGTTCCTAACACCATAACGAAGGGAGATACCCGTGAAGGATTGAAGGCCAAGGTCTGGTTGTTCTGTGCGTCCCCTCTTGAGGCACCCACCTCTTGGGCGGGATCTAGCCCGTGACCCATTTCTTAGGCCAAAAATATAAATGACACACTTTGACTGAGGTACCTAGTAACCAAATTTTAGGACATCTACGCAAGTGGCAATTGTGGGTTGTAATTGCACCTTGATCGGATTTTGTGCAACTATTGGGAAATATCACCAGCTCTTTTGGGATATGCACCCTCTACCACTCATTATAACCGATTACTTCATCCTTCACTAGTTCCTCTTCTGGTGGCTTCAGACCCCACTATTGAGTGCTAATTGGAAAGTCCAGTGTTGATTGAGAGGAAGGACGTTACATCTTTTAGGACACGAGCATTTGTTTTCTTTGTTCTCCTACGTGGACAAAATCCACCTACCCACATATATGCTTCTTTTGATTTATGTATGTTGTTCTTATGATTACATACGATTGTGAGATATATTGTGAAGGTCCAAGTTATACAAATTCTCTTGTTCATTAATTTCTCTTATCACCATTTTCACACATTCACCTTGCTAGTCGGACATCATAGGATACCCACAAAATCCCCATCGTTTCAGACACTTGCTAAATCTCCCTCCCATTCTAGGGGGATTTCCTATTCTTGCCAACTCATCGGCCATACTTTCCCACACCCTTGTGAGTGCTACTGTCTTGGGATCAGCTTTGCTTGGTTCCACTCTGCTTGGGTCCACTTCCCAAGGTCAAACATCCCCACACTCTTGTTTACATGGAAGTATGGGGCAAACTTCTTCTCAAAGGGGAAGTACAAACCCACCTAGTCCCCTTCAAGGGATAGGTACACAAAACACTCACACCATGGCTGAAACTAATCCTCCGCCACCACCTCATATGCCATACTTGGCTTCCCTCAACATACTAAATCTGACTAAACTCACCAATGCTCCTATATTACACAACTCCACATGGCCTGCAATGCCTACCAAACTGCCTTCAGACATCCCCAAGTTTGAAGGAAAACCAAGATACGATCCGGCCAACCATATAATGAACTTTCACTTATGTTTCTCTTCAAACAACATCACGTACAATTCCATCCGATTAAGGTTATTTCAATGTACACTCACTGGCCCATCAACTAAGTGGTATGTAGAAGAACAATATGGATCCCATGTGATCTTTGAGTCCCTGGCCAAATCTTACTTGACCTTCTTTCAATTACCAATTCGTCATGACAACGGCCTTGAACTACTCTTGGAATTTAAACAAACCTCCGCCATGCACATCATTGACCACATTCACGAATGGCGTCGATGACGTAGTCTCTACAAAGCTGAAGCTACTCCACAACAATGTCTCAATTGGTTCCTAAAATCACTTGTTTCCCTCCTTTCCAAAGACGTAGCCACCACCTTCCCCCAGTCTAAAGAAGAAGCCATTAGCAAGGCCCAACAGTCTGAACTCATTTACTCATAGTCAGGGTACTTGTATACGGTCCTAGCTAACACCCCATGACGAGTGTCATTCAGCCAGGACAAACCTGGGATGTATCACTCAGTGGATGGAGTGATTGGTATCACTACACACCACAATTCACATCCCCAACAACCAAAAATGTATGACACACCTCAATATCCACTAGCATATGGAGGACCCCTGTATTATAATCCTCCCCCTTATCCACAACCATACCCCTTAACCTTTCCTCCACCCACTAGCAGACCACCGCCAACACCCATAATACACCCTGTAGCTCAACCTAGTTTTGGTACCCCCTCTACCTCTTCTTACACCCTAAAAACTAGTGAAAATGTCACACCTTCCTACAAATCCTACAGATCATTACCACAGAATAATTTGT
>JZKD02S1953831.1:355293-372197 GCA_000966675.3 Picea glauca
TTCCTTCCCCACGTGGAAAACCAGATGTTGGGGTTAATTTTTTTCAACAATCTCCTGTTCAGCAGTATCAAAATTTTGAATAGTTGAATACAGCTAATCCATCTCATCATTTAAACAATGCCAGCAAGAAATGAAAAAATTGAAACAATAACAACCCCAGACCAAGAGGAAACCAGAACCAACCCAATCAAAACCAACCTACAGGGGGAAACTAGAACCAGGAGATCCAGAACCCCCAAGGGGGAAATAACAACAAATGCCAAGGAAAGAAAAACAACAATATGCGAACAAACTTCCCTTGTTCCCTTTGCAGTGAATATGGCCATTATACTCACCATTTCCCCAAATAGTTTACTTTAAATGGATGAAAGAATCTGGTAATGGACCACATCCACCAGCCTCGCCTGCTCCCAGCAGGCCCCACAACAATTTGTGCAACACCCACCCTTGGTCGTGTTACAAAACCCCATACCACATCAAAGGGTGATGAACACACAACAAGAGATGCAACCTACTGCACCACAGGTAGGACCATATTACAACCCGAGAACTTTTGCAGATTGAATTATCCTCCTTGCCAGTGAGGAAGAAATCCTTCTACAAACACGTGGTCATCAATACAACACACACTCTGACCCTACTCCCACTACTCCAGAGGCCACCCCAATCAATACTGACCCATCTTTGATGATTATGTGCCCTAATAATGAAACAAATCTTCACATCCCTCACATACCATTGCGAAGGAATGTCCACAACCCTCAAGCTAGGGCAGCCCACATTTATAGTCTAGTTGATGACTTGGCACAATCCCCCGCTGCCATGTCAGTCTTAGAAGTTCTTCAAACCTATCCTACTTAATGAAAATAATTACTTTCCACCGTGGGGGCAGTCGACCCTGTCGATACTCGACTCATCACATTTGATCTCGACAGTGGAGAACCCCATCTCTCCAGTCTTGTCTCTTTTCAAATACCGATTAAAATATGGAATATCACAGTCCACCACTGCATTATCGACAAAGGTGCATCCACTTGCATCATGTCCAAAATTGTATGGGAAAAACTTGGCTCTCCAGAGCTAATACCCTCTGCCATTACTCTAATGGATTATGACGGACAACCCTCATCTCCCGAGGGGATCTTCCAAAACGTCCCTGTCGAACTCATGGGAAAAACCATCCTTATAGACATTGAGGTTATCGATGCCCCACTCAACTACAATATTTTGTTTGGTTGTAGCTACATGTATGCTATGAATGAAGTTGCCTCTTCTGTGTTCCAAACCATGATGTTTCCCCATAACAGAAAGATCATTACCATTGACCAGGTATCACATTATGATTCTTAACCCTTCATCCAACATCGACAACATCCTTCCTTTTGTCCACACTAATCTAGATGCCTATCCACTCATTGAGATGGGCCCTAGAATTTTTAAGGAATCATCCTTGCTAGGAACATAACACGGAGCACCACCACTCATCCATCCCTCAGCACAGGTATGTGGCGTTTCCACCAATGGAATGACAACTGAAGATACTCTCCCTCCCACCGAGGCCTCTTGCACCTCTGATGTCCCACTATTTGCAGAATACCTCCCTCAAGAATCTCCTAGAACTTGTTCAACTCTACCCATCCCTGATCTTCCCCTCCCCCAAGGCCATATATCGGTTTGGGAAACATCCCCCCAAGCCATTACCTAGATCCATTTCTTTTACCCCCCACCGGGTGTACAGGCTTTCCAAGTATCCGCAACGCTCACCCTTCCTAACATGGTGTTGAAAATCCTAGTATGGTATCTACATCTACCTGAGATGGTCCCTCAACCATTCCTCCCTCCCCAAATAGAAGGAATCATGATGCATATTCCCATACTTACCCCCACCATCCCACCCACACTCCCACTTGATATCACCCTCGCTACAGCTAGGGGAAGATGGAAAAGGAAAGAGCCTACTGCTCTACTTCCCCCATGTATCCAACCTCCTTTCTCGCTATGCAGAAAATATGGACACCCCACCAACAAGTGCCCATCTCTCTCTGAGTTACGTAATCTCATTCAAATCCCTTGAGCACCACCACCGCTTGTCGCTTTCTCCAGTACTACCTCTATCTCCTCGAACACAAGTAGCAAAGGAATGCAAACCAAATTACCATGTTCCATCTGTTCAGAATATGTCCATTACACACACCATTGTCCAGCGTTACCTCAATTCTGACAGACGCTAACAACCATACTCCAAAGCTTTCAACAATAACCCACCCCAACACATGTCACCGAAATTCATCATGTCATGACCTCAGTCAATGAATGTATGATATTTCCTTTCTCTCTATGTGAATCACTTGATCATTTCACATATCAATGTCCTATGATCATTGATTACAGGAGTCACCAACTGGCCCTTATTCAAAACCCTACACCCCCCCCTCCAGCAGGACCAATGAGTACCCCTACCCCATCACTTGATGCGGTTCATATCTTCTCACTGGATCATGA
Organism: Picea glauca; assembly: GCA_000966675.3. NCBI lineage: Eukaryota > Viridiplantae > Streptophyta > Pinopsida > Pinales > Pinaceae > Picea > Picea glauca. The sequence continues at coordinate 357,796 of JZKD02S1953831.1, forward strand.
GGCACTCCCTACTCCCCCATGGTTCCTCGATGATTTATATGAGGATTTACCCCCAAATCCCTCCAATTCTCCAATTCATTTCCCCATGGAAATTCTATGCCCGACTACTATTTTCAACCCACCATATCTCAATATTTGGTTTATGTCAAGCAAACCATCACAACCACCTTGCAATACCCCCTCTACATTGTCACCACTAGACAACAACCCCACGATGACAATCACCAAAGTGACTCCTTTCGATCCCCTATATTCTCGACAGTTTCACTACGACGAAGACATCCTTGAGGAGTTAATAAAACCTGATTGCCCATGGGATGTGCTCCACCACTGAGCGCTTCTTCCTTCACAGCAATTCATCGTGCCTCCTAACCAAAACCCCATCTACGCAATCAAAACCAAATATTTTCTCCCATCAGGACATATATATTGGTTCAAAAACCCTATCCCTGTCCTCGACACTTTCGAAGAAGGAAATATGGCCAATATTTCCCCCACCATCAAAATCGACATTTCCATCAAATCTAGAGTCATAGAGGAAATCACCATTGGTGCCCCATGCTCTCCTGAAGAAATCACCACCTACAAAGCTCTCTTCCAGGAATACCGGGACATCTTTGCCTGGTCATACACAAAGGTGTCTGGCCTTGATCCCTCTATTTTCGAACATTGTATCGATACTTGGCCCGATGTCACACCTATCCATCAAAAACAATGTCCACTACACCCATCCAAAGTTGTGGCCATCAAGGCCAAAATTGACAAATTACGTGTTGCAGGGTTCATCTACCCCATCGCATATACATCATGGGTCTCCAACCTTGTCCCTGTCAACAAAAAATAGGTCACTATCTGTGTCTATACGGACTTCCGTGATCTCAATCACACATGTCCCAAAGACAATTTTTCAATTCCCTTTATCGACCAAATTATTGATAATTGCACTGGTCACGAGGCTCTGTCCTTCATGGATGGTTTCTCTGGCTACAACCAAATTCAAATTCACCCAGTCGATCAGCACAAAACCACATTCACTACCCCTTGGGGCACTTTTTCATATCGTTTCATGCCTTTTGGCCTCAAGAACATAGGATCCACTTTCCAATGCACCATGACATACATTTTTCATGATCTCTCTCAAATCATTCTCACCTACTTTGACGATCTCACCGCTCACTCCAAAAAACGCACTCAGCATCTTAGTGATTTGCAAATCATCTTCCAACAGTGTCATCAGTAAAACATCCACTTGAATCCCCTCAAGTGCATGTTTTGCGTCACTATTGGCTGCCTCCTTGGGTTTATCATTTCTCAACATGGCATTACCGTTGACCACCTCAAGGTACAAGCCATCACGAAAATTCCCCCACCATGGAATTTACGCCAACTGTAGAGCCTACAAGGCACAGCTAACTTTTTACGCCGATTTGACCCCGATTATGCCACTCAAGCACATGGTTTCCTTCGCCTTTTACATCATGATATCCCATTCCAATGGGACGAACATGCCCAAAACACTTTTGATGATCTCAAAACGGCCCTCTCCAATGCCTCGTTGATTAGTCCACCCGACTATAACTGCGACTACATCCTCTATATCTCGGCCTCAACCGTCTTAGTAGCAGGAGTTATCTTCCAACTAGGGGATGATGATCATGAGTATGTCATTTACAACATTAGTAAAAATATTTTAGGGACACCCTTGAAATACACCCATGAATATAAACTGGCTCTTGCAGTTGTCCCTGCAGTCCAGAAATTGCGCCATTATATCTTTCTTCGAACTACCAAAGTCGTCGCAGATTCCAACCCAATGCACTACTTGCTCAGCCGCTAGAAAATTAATGGCAAATTTTCCCGATGGATCGTCATCCTTCAGGAGTACGACCTCAAATTTTCAACACCCAAGACCAAGAAATCCCTCATCCTCACGGAACTCATTACAACATTTCCCTCTGATACTACCAATACCCCCATCAATACTGACTTCCCCAATGAACATCTCTTCTACATCCCCTCATATGACCCATGGTACGGAGATCTTCTCATCTACCCCTGAACAAAGAAATTCGGAAACCACCTTTCCCGAGATGATCGTCGATGTATTCGTCAGCAGGCCCCCTACTACCTACTTATCAGTGATATCTTATATCGACATGGGGTCGACACTGTACTCCGTCGATGTTTTACTATCGATGAGGCCAATCGAGTCTTGAACAATTGCCATAGTGGTTCTTACGTGGGCCACCTCTCAGGAATGTCCACTGCTCAAAAAATCATTTGCGCCGATTATTTTTGGCTTACATTGTTTCACGATTGCATCAATGTTGTGAAGCGATGTAAAAACTGTCCTCTTTTTGCCAATAAAGCCCGAGAACCACCTTCTCTTCTACACCCAGTCATTATTGTCGGCCCCTTCTAGAAATGGGGCATCGACTTCATCATTTGCAACCCTCCATCCAGCAATGGACACAAATTCATCATCGTTGTAGTCAATTACTTCACCAAGTTGGCTGAAGCCATGCCTACATTTAACAACACCACTAACACTGCAACACGCCTCTTCTTTAACCATGTCATCTCCCTCTTTGGAGTTCTGCTACATCTTGTCTCCGATCATGGGAAACACTTCAAGAATGAGATATTTGTTGAACTCTCCTCTCGGTTAGGCTTCTCCCACGAGTTCGCCTCCCCATACTACCCTTATTCCAATGGACAGGTAGAGGCGGTCAATAAGGTCCTCAAAACCATGTTGCAGTGCACAGTTAATAATCATAAGACCAATTGGCATCATATGTTATTCCTCGCGTTATGCACTTATCACACGGCAGTGAAAATTTCCACTGGATTCACGCCATTTAATATTGTCCATGGAGTCGAGGCCACTCTCCCCATCGAGTGAAAAATTCCCACCTTATGTGCCTCTATTGAGTTATTACCCGACACTGCTCCAATGGAGCAACGTTTTCTGCACTTAGAGTCCCTGGATGAGGATCGTCGATCTTCATTATAGCACAATGAGGCAGCCAAAAAATGTTCAAAGGCCACCTTTGATCGCCATGTGAACCTTCACTCATTCAACGAAGGCGACCTCGTCCTTTCTTACGACATCACTCACGACACCCTCGACCACAAAAAAATTGAGTCACTTTGGCATGGACCTTACATCATCCAACATTACCTCACCAAAGGTGCATACATTCTGGCCTCTCTCAAAGGCCACCCCCTCAAAGAACCCATCAACGGGTTGTATTTAAAGAAATTTTATGCCTAAGAATAGCCATTCTACATTAGGCTTTTCTTTTTGTATGTTTTTCTTAGAGGTTTTTAATCTTCTTTCCACACACCTTAAGCCTAATTTACCATTTTTGTTATTGACAGATGCCTCCTTCATTAGCCTACCACATCGGTTACGCCGACGGAGCTATCCATTGGACATAGAATCTCTCTTCGACCGCTTGGGCCCTCTATTCCCCCTCACATGAACTACTCCACTCCAGTGGCATATGTTTGGGCTTCGAAACCAACAACCAAGCAGAATACACCGTCGTCATTGGCCTCCTCATCGAGGCTAGCCACCATCATATTCGTCACCTTAGCATCTTCCTAGATTCACAACTTGTCATCCTCCAACTCAACAATGTGTACCGTGTCTTCGATCCTTTCCTCTTTCGCAAATACCTACAAGTTAGACTGTTATATCGACATTTTGATTCCATTATATTTACACACATTCCAAGACAACTTAATCAAATAGAAAATAACATGGCTAACCTAGTGTTAGATTGGAATTTATCACATCAAACTACCAGTACAAATACATAAAAATCTGTCATAGCATATAAATTAGACATCATCAACAAAAAACATGTGAACATCACAAAGATCCCAAAATGTATATCCATCTATATATACCAGTCAAATGTGCCATCAAAATTTTTACAAAAAATATAGTACATTAGGTAAAACATATATAGGTAGGTAAACCACCTTACCCCAATAGATACAAAATGGTCTCACCAGCCTATATACGTACAAACAATACATAAATACAGAGGCACTCATGGCGCCTCTAGAGCTCCTCCACCTTGCCCTCTCTCTGGAGGAGGGGCCCCACCAGTTAGGGGTCCCTCGAGTCCTGGAGGTAGTCTCCTAGTCATCTTCGCCCCCTCTACAGTTTCTCTCTGAACCACGGTCCTCCATGCCACCAGAACACCCACACATTGTTCTAGGAATCCCTCATCCAAGATCCATGACCACATTCCCTTAGTAACTCCCTATAGTACCTCCTCCAAATGACAGAGAATATCCTTGAACTCTCCCCTGGCCTCTGCCAGAGGAGCATGTGATGGCCTTTCACTGGGGTCATCAAAACGGTGTCTCCTGGCCACTCTCTCATCATCATCGGGCCTCACCCCAGCATCATCACATCATCATCGCTCTCCTACCCATGGCTCTCCCCACAGAGGTCTTACTCGTCCCTGATGAGACGATTCCCTAACCAACTCAACCTTGCACCCACGCGGTCCCAAATATGTACATACAACAAACAAATGGTAGCATTAGCATCCATCTATACATAACACAGATGCTATACTATCTAAAAATCAAATCATCAACCATCACATCATACCTATGCGATCAAACACCTCTCCTGGAGGTAACACCATCTTTGGATCACCCCGAAATTCCACCCCACAATAAAGATAATGTAGTATGATCTACGACATCTGTCACCACACCTATGCAGCCTCATCCGTCAAGTAATGACCACTCTCCCCACCACTGTGATGAACCAGGATCGTCGACCACCACCTCAATCATGGCTCTCTTGCACCAGGTGCACCCAACAACACTCTAGGGCGCAACATCGACACCCTCCACAAAAACCATGCAACCAAGATAGACCCAAAGGCAAACTTCCCCGAGTCAGCAGTACGACACCTGTCCATTTTCCCTACCATCTTGGCATGGAGCATCAAGCCCCAGGAAAAATTATGACCAGCTAGTGCCCTCTCCATAATCCTCAGTTGACCTCCACTCATCCGTTGAGTTGCAAGAGACCCATAAACTCTCACAACCATCGATTCCACGCAACGATGAACAAGGGCGTCCATTGCCCCAATACTCACGATAGATCCTGACATGAAGTTCTCCCTCGTACAGTGCCTCTGGACTAAGGCAAAAAACTTCCCATCCCCGAGTACTACGGGCTCCGCTGGTAAGGGACTCCCCTGAAAAGGAAGCCCAGTCAGAAAATATATATCCTCCACCGTAGTGAAGGCTAGCTGCTCACCCCGCACCATAAATCAACATAGATCTGGACTCCACATATGAATCAAGAGCTGCAAGAGATACTCCTGAGCCCATATCAAGGGGCACTCAAAGAACTTCAACAACCTGCAAGCTTCCAAAGTATCACGGACCGTTGTCTCCTCATTGCTCACTGCCTCCCTAAGGAGTGACCAATCTCTCTCTCTCCAGTGAACTGGAATCGTCCAAATGATCACCCGCACCCACATAAACAACACTTTATTAGCCATCACAACCCTTAAAAACATCAAAATCTCCAAAAAAGATAATTTTTTACACCCTTTAGCTTTTCCTCACAAGCGCGGTTGTTTTTTCCCACGGGCACGCACAGATGCGCGCCTGTTCATCCCCCAGTCATGTACTCATGTGTGACTGTCGGTCATACAGAGTCACATTCATATGCCCCTGTCACACATATAGGTGTGCATCATAGCGCACCTGTTCACTACATAGCTGCACACATATGCGCAGTTGTTAGGGGCATAGACGTGCATGCATGCGCTATTGTGACTTGCACAGGTGTGCATGCCATGCACACCTGTTTTCCCCATTAGAGTTCCCCCATGTGCAGCTGACCGAATTACAAGTGCGCACCCATGTGCGCACATTTCTCAATCACCCATGCACTGGGGGGCCCACACCCACAAAACCCCCTGTATGGCCCTTCGTATAGGCCCTGCCCAAAAACAAAAACCCTAATTCTATGCAGAAGGATACGACAACCAACCTGAATCTCGTTGATCCTGACTCGGCTGCCTCAATCTACCAGAATCTCCCAATCTCCTCTACAATCGCTCATCCACTCAATAAGACAACAGGTACAAATGAGGTGGCATTGTGGGCCCTATTGCTATATATAGTCCATTTTTCCAAACTTCCAGACTCATTTTCAAAAGATCCGGGTGTCCTTTTTTTGATTCGTCTTCAGCCACGGGATCAGGACCCTGTCACCTACACCATTCCATTTCCCAAGCCACTTTCCATCTTCAACCCCCGAGGGCCCTTTTTCTCCTCGCTCAGGTATTCATGATTACATTCACATATTATTGAATAACTGTTATATGATATTTCTCTTCAGGTATTGTTCACGTTGGGTATTTGGTTTTCATGTGTGCAGGTACTTGATCATTACACATCAACGGTATACTTCCAAGTATATTATCGACACTGGCATGTAGTCATTCCCTCTGAATATCAAAATGCATCTCCCAGTCACACCCTCTGATCTTTGCCTCTAGGATCCATATATATAGCTCTGGAGTACTGTCACCTCCACTGCATTTTGGTACTATCACCCAATAACACTCTCCCTCACATGAGTTTTCCCATTCACAGTCCCCTTGGCACTTTGACACTCATGTTGTTTTCAGCCTTTAGGGATGGGAGTCTTGTTAGTCTTATGCATCATCGAGAACTAGCCACATACCCCTTCTCTTCATTTTGATAGCCTACCCAATGGACTCCCAGACTACTTCATCATGGTTTTAGTTTTGACTGCACCTCCGCAGTATCATTAACCATCCATTTCACCCACTGTCATTTTTCCCATCTGTAAATTCTCCTCCATATATTTCCTTAATACAGAAACCCGCCTATGGGACACCCACCCTCCACTTTTTTTTCGAGCAACTTGCGCCCTCATCAGGCCAAGCCATCTTACACTAGGGCACCTGTTTCTATATCTGCACAGTTATCCCAACTTATTTTTCATTCTTTTGGTTATTGTAGAAACCCTTTTTCCACATTTTCAAAGATTTATGTTCTCACCTTTCGTGACCTTACTTTCCCTAGCACAGCAACCCTTGTCTCCCTTGGTTGGGGAATTTTTTCACTTCTCAACATCAATGACAGTATCCATAAACCCTGAGTATCCTACAACCCATACACCTTTTGATCTTTGTGTTTATCCATTTTGTCACGCCTCTGGCACATATTAACCTCATCTAGTTGTCCCCCTGACACTAGATTCAGTTTCACAGTTGCTACCACTTTACATCTCTCCCCAACTAACAGTAGTCTTGAGTCTCATTAATCCTAGAATTCTTCCATGTTACTCATCAGTTCTTGATTTTCTCTGAGTGGATTCCGTGAAGCCCCCCACTTTGCAAATCTGTGTCTCCCTTTCTGTCGACATCAGCATGATTTCCAGAAGGGTGACAGTATCTTGACTCTCATTACCTTTACAGTGAGGAGTCTCGAATGGCATAGGGAAAACCACCATTGTTCTCTACTGTCATTGACCCCCTTAACATTCAAATTCAACACTATCTCATGTTACAGTGGGTCTGAATTTTTTACTATTACAGTTGTTTTATCTTAGCAGAAGACCTATGAACTTGCATAGACTATTAATGTCTTCACATTTATCAACACTTCCCACCGTTGTCCTTACTTTTTCTTAGAGCTTTTTCACCATCAAAATTGTCCTCTGTTGTTATCAAACCACCCCAAAGGGCATTGCAATGATCTACGTCCACAATAGCTTCAATCACTGTATTTTGAGTTACATGACACGAGCATGGGGCATGCCCACCTCGTTTGTACACAATTTTATTTTCCACACCCTGGGAAAATATTGGGTCCTACAGGTCCCCCTCTCCTTCCAATGGTGCACTCTTGATAATCCTCACAATGCTCTTTCTTACAAAGGTACTATCAGTAGAAGAAACATTGATAAATTTTGACTATACGTATGCTCCTAACCTCACACATCAGGGGGCATCTGTTATCACTGCAATTTCATCCGTAAATGGTTACAGGAATCCGACATCTACAAACAACTATTAGTTCACCCATGGACCAAAAATACATTTCCAAAAGGCCCAAAACTATACAATCAACAATAAAATCAGCATGTGATAAGACTACACAGGGAACGTGCCCACATGCGCCATTCAAAAATGTAGAAAAAGTGCACATGCGCAACTGTGGATGCAAAAAGCTGTGCATCCCTCAAAACGACGCATTTATGATATTGGTCGACCTCCCACCCACTTCTGGTTTATCTTCCAAGTCAATTTGACATCCAATTCTTGGTTCAATCTAGCTAGGTGGCTGGTCAAAGACCTAAGGGTGCCCTAAATAGCCCCTTATTCACACTAAAAGCTGGTTGAATAATGCCTCAAAGTTATGCTATAAAAGGAAGCCATGCGTGCACTATATTTTCAAGGGAATTCATTTGTATTGTTATGCTACCAGTATTCTCTTAGAGGATCCTCTTTCCTCATCAAGAGCATGCTAGCACCATTTCAGTTAGCCATTCATATCACCTCTATATTGGATGTTCTTTGGATTTTCTTCACCATTTCATTTTAGTTCCTCACTTGTAAGAAGAGCTCAATATTTGGGGGTCCAACAACACTCCCTTGGAGGAAGAGGGGACCCAAAGTCTCCCTTTCTATTTGGTGTTTTATTTCCACTAATATAATTCTTTCCATTTGTGGCATGATTCTTGTTTGTTTCTTGTTCTAATGTCCTTATGCACTATAGTTTAAATGATTTTATCGTTCTTAGTTTAATTATTTACTTATCTTTTATTCTTTACACTTCTAACTCTTTCCTCTACTGTTGTCTTGCCTAGCTGACCCAACTGGGCTTGTAAGCACCCTTATTTTTCACATTTAGGTGACAAAAGGGGTGCAACAGTGAGAGGAAGGGGGAATATAGAGGCCAGAAGGGGGGCTAGAGAGATATACAAAGAGAAATGGGGGTAGAGTAGAGGAGGGAGAGGGAGGAGGATACAGTGAGAGTAAGACTAACAACAATGAGAGAGATAAATAGGTGGTATATGTATGAGAGAAAGAGAGGAGATATAGTGGGATGAAGTGAGAGAGATAGAGGGAGGAAGGGGGTAGAGAGAGAATGTGTGAGTGTGAGAGAGGGGCAAGAGAAAGAAAGAGAGGGGGGTTGGAAAAGAAGTGTTTGAGTGTATGAGAGGGAGGGAGAGGTATACAAAGAGAGTGGGTAGAGAGAGAGTGAGAGGAAGGGGGGTAGAGATAGTGGGGAGGGGTAGATGTATGAGAGAGAGAGAAGAGATAGTGGGAGGGAGGAGGAGAGAGAGTGTAATATACCGTATAGAAAAGGTATGAAAAACATAAATAAAATGCTACAAATGGCAGAATAATAGTAATATAACCAACATAATCTCCGCAATAACACAAAAATGATATAAGAACAACAAAAAAAATAGCACATTGATTCAGAAAGAAATGTTCATGGGCCTCTTCGAGGGGGCAACCTCTAGTCGAGTAGCGCTCTATTACAATAATCTCCAAGATAGGTTTCTCATACCCTTGACTCCTATTTATACTAAATATGTCTATCAAAAGAAGCATCTAGAGGAAGATCCTTCTAGAAGTGGAAGCTTCTATTATGTCTTCTTACATCCTCCTTGTTCTATTTTATTGAAAGGACTTATTAATATTGACCTTTATTGCATCTGAATATATTGTTCTACCTATGTGCGGGTAAGGACCCTAACATGTATGCCCCCTTAAAAACAACCTTGTCCTCAAGGCTTGAGATGTGGAAATTGTTGCAGAATGGTAGCTGGTTCCCAAGTGGCATCTATTGCAGTTGTATATTTCCACTGGACTAGCACTTCCTTGATGGTTCTTTGATGCAGGCGATGCTCACGCTAGTCCAAAACAACTTCTGGCTGTAGCCAAGTGAATCCTTCTTCACCTAACTCGAGAAGGTTGGTTTGAATTTGGCACCTAGTTCCAATCACCTTCTTTAAGCATGAAACATGAAAAATAGGATGTAGCTTTGAATGAATGGGCAGAGCTAACTGATAGGCTACTTGTCCCACACACTTGAGAACTGTATAAGGACCATAAAATTTGGGTGCTAGCTTCTGACAATGCTCAGCCTTGAGGGAAGTTTGCTTCTAAGGTTGCAGTCACAGAAACACTTGATCCCCTTATGCAAATTGACGTTCAGAGCGACCTTGATCTGCTTTTTGCTTCATGCGATTATGTGCCATGACCAAGTTATCTTTGAGGGTATGGAGAATATCCTCTCGAACTGTAAGTGTTTGTTCAACCTCCCAGACCTTCGAGGCACCCGATAAGTATGAGAGAACTGAAGGTGGCTTCTGTCCATATACTACTTCAAAAGGAGTCATGCGTGTAGTTGTATTGTAGGAAGTTTTGTACCACCATTTAGCTAGGGGTAACCATTAAGCCCACTGATTTTTTTTTCAGAGGAAAAACACCTCAGATATGTTTCCAAACACTTGTTGAAAACTTTCATTTGACCATCAGTCTGGGGATGATAAGCTATGCTGAGATGAAATTGGGTGCCCTGTAGCTTGAACAGTTCTTGCCAAAAATTTCTTGTGAAAGTTGGGTCACGATAAAAAACAATAGAGTGTGGAATGCCATGAAGCTTGAAGAATTGGTCCATGAAAATTTGAACCACCATGGATGTTGTAAAAAGGTGTTGAAGAGCGCAAAAATGAGCATACCTGGAAAGGAGATCAACAAACACCATTATGACTGATTTATTTCCCGATTTGGGTAAGCTGGTAATAAAGTCCATAGAGATATCCTTCCAAATAGTAGGTGGAATCAGAAGCGGTTGTAGTGTTCCCAGAGATTTGACTGTTTCTCCCTTGTTGCATTGACACACATCACATTCAGCGACAAAATTATATATGTCCTATTTCATACCATCCCAGAAAAAAGAATGTTTGACCCTGTCATAGGTTTTGGTGAACCCGGAGTGCCCCATGGTGGGTGTAGCATGAAGCTCAGAGAGTACCCTAGATTTAAGCTTTGATTGTTTACTTAAATACAAATGACCTTTGTATCGAAGCTCATCATGGAGCCAAGAGTACCCTAGGGGAGTTGGATCATTGGAATGCAATTGATGGATCAAATGCAAACTTTTGGGATCTTGTAGCCATTCCTGGCGAACGTCTTGGAGCCAATCTGGTACAATGAAGGAAAGAGAAAAAAGGGATCCTTCATATTCATATTTATGGGAAAGTGCATCCGCCACCACATTGTCTTTCCCTTTCTTGTAAATGATCTCATAATCATATCCAAATAGCTTAGTCACCCATTTTTGTTGCTCTGGGCAGGAAATGCGTTGTTCCATAAAATACTTGAGGCTTTGATGGTTTGTCTTAATTTGGAAACATTTCCCCAATAGATAAGGGAGCCACAGATCAATGACATGCAGAATAGCCAACATTTCCTTTTCATAGATGGATTTGCCAAAATTTCTTTTAGATAGTTGCTTGCTGGTAAAGGCCAGAGGTCGACCCTCTTGCATAAGGACAACACCAATTCCTTTCCCTGACGCATCACATTCCAACACAAAGGTCTTTGTGAAATCAGGAAGGGCCAGAACTGGAGTGGTGACATGGTCATCTTCAAGGTTTGAAAAGCTTGAGCAGGGGTTGGATTCCAAGTGAAAGAGTTATTTTTTAGGAGAGTAGTGAGAGGTGTTGCAATCTTTCCATAATTCTTAACAAACTTGCGATAATATCGTGTTAAGCCTAGAAATCAACGCAAGCTTTTGAGAGTCTTTGGGTGTGGCCAGTCTTGCATATATTCAATCTTTTTCAGATCCACCCTGACTCCATCCTTTCCAACCAGATGACCCAAGTATTCTACTTTTGAGGTGCCAAAAGCACATTTAGACTGTTTTAGGAAAAGTTGGTGATGAAAGAGTAGATGGAGAACTTGATCCACATGAGTAAGATGGTCTATCCAGGTTTTTCTATAGATGAGGATATCATCAAATAAAACTAAGACAAAATGACAGAGAAAAGGATGGAAGACATGATTCATGAGGCTTTGGAAGGAGGAGGGGGCATTACACAAGCCAAAGGGCATGACCAAAAACTCATAGTGGCCCTCATGATTTATAAAGGCAGTCTTGGGAATGTTTGCCTCTTTCATACATATCTAGTGGTAGCCCGACTGGAGATCAAGTTTAGTAAAGAATTGGGTGCCACTCAATTCATCCAGGAGGTCATCAATTATAGGAATGGAAATTTGTCTTTAATGGTCAGTTTTTTGAGGGCACGAAAGTCAGGACACATTCGCCAAGAACCTTATTTCTTTAGGACCATGACTACATGAGAAGAGTAGGGGCTCGTACTAGGGTGGATAACACCTGCATTAAGGAGTTCCTAGACCATTTTCTCAATTTCATTTTTTTTTGAAAAGTGGTGGTGTTACGAATGGATATTGGGGGGGAGGCTTCAGGGTACAAGGGGAATGGAATGATCATGAACACCACAGGAAGGAGGGATTAGTTGGGGAGTGGAAAATACCATTTGATGTTTAGAAAGGAGGGCTTGGAGGTCTTGTGGCACCGAGGGTGTCTCTGTTGCTTATATGGCATGGAGTTGGGAAATAACACCAGAATGACCCTTTTTTAGCATCTTTTCCATGCGATGGGAACTAATGATCTCAGGTGAACCAACGGTGATGCCTTGGAATTTATATTGGTGTCCCTCCTGGGTTAATTGCATGGTTAATTCCTTAAAATCCATGAGAATGGGACCTAAAGTCCTTATCCAGTCTGCACCCAACACAATGTCACAACCACGCATATCGATAGAAAACATATGGGATTTTAGGTGGTAGTCATTGATTTGGAGATGCACATTTTCAAAACTCCCTCCACATTTCATGGAACCACCATTAGCAATTATGATTTGGAAATTGTTGATGGCATGGATGTAGCAATGAGTTTCTTGGGCAATGTGGCGATGAATAAAATTATGGGTGCTTCCACTATCAACCAGAATGATGACCTTCCAATGCTTGATGTAACTGATTAACTTGAGGGTTTGGGGAGCGGAGAATCCAATGAGAGTATTGAGGGAAATGACCGATTCTACTTTGGGAGGGCTTGAAGGAGGGGTTATGTCAGGGGTTTTAGGTGACTCAGACACAAGGGGATTTTCAACATCCTCCTCCAAAATATCCTCATAGATGGCCATAAAAATATTTTGTTCCTTACACTTTTGGCCCAAGAAATATTTGTCATCAAAATTATAACAAAGGCCTTTGAGTTGGCGTTCAACCATTTTAGCCTTGGTCAATTTTTGGATATTTAGTGGGGCGGAGTGAGTAGTGGGATTTACAAGTTTAGGGCGAGGTATAAAGGATAGCTTTTAGTTTTGAGAAGAAACAACCTATTGTGCTTCTTTAGCTCTTTTAGTAGCCTCCACCCAACTCGAAGGTCGAGCCATGAGGACATGGGCCCGAATCTCATCCTTGAGGCCACTGATAAAACACTCTCAAAAAATGGCATCAGTCATGCCCTCTGTTCAGAAAGCCAGGTGCTCAAAGGTAGCTATAAAGTCTTCCATTGTTCCTGATTGTTTCAACTTTGGTAAATAGCCCAAATGGTTGGTGTCAGTGTCAAAGCATTCATAAAGTTCAGCCACAAAGTGTGTCCAAGCAATATAAACTTGACGAGAAGTTTTTCTCCATTGCCACCATTGCCAATGTTCTTGATTTAGATGGAGAACACCATACCAGAGTTTGGCCAAGTCATCTGTAATGTCGTATAAAGAGAAATAATGTTTCATTTGGGTTACCCAACCAGTGGGGTCTGAGCCATCAAATTTGGTCACATCCACCCACAAAAGGCGTAGGTCACATTGAAAGTGATGGTGCTGAAAGTTATGGGAATGAGAGGAATGTTCACCGTCAATATGTGGGGGTGAATCAGAGGAAGGGTTATCTATAGGGATATTCAGTTTAGTGTAGAGTGATGAAAAGACAGATTCAAGTTGGGTGGTCAGTTCTTGTTTGACTTCCTCCATTGAGGATTGCATGGTTGTATTGATGGTTGCAACATTGGCACTGAGTTGTTTCACTTCTTGTTGGGTCTTGGTGAGACTAGATTGCAAGGTATTGAAGCGAGCTTCCAATTCTTGGCTACGGGTATGGGCCATGAGGATGAGGGAACCGAAAAGGAGCGAGTGGGGTCAATTTTTTTTTTTTCCGAAAAATGATATGTATGAAGGTGATAAGGGAGAAGAGGTGAATCCAATGGAATAGGTCTTAAATAATGGTGAAAAATTTTCCAGACTCTGTTTTTTTTTTTTTTTTGACTTG